>JAOPHQ010004598.1:0-10000 GCA_030340625.1 Merluccius polli | reverse complement strand
TAACGACATGGCAACGTTACCTTATTACTCCAGTAAATAGAGACGACCTTAGTAACGACATGGCAACGTTACCTATTACTCCAGTAAATAGAGACGATCTTAGTAACGACATGGTAACGTTACCTTATTACTCCAGTAAATATAGACGACCTTAGTAATGACATGGTAACGTTACCCTACTTTGCTCGTAGGAGTGTGACGCGCGGTGAGGCGGAGGAGGAGAGGATGAGGAGGAGGTGGGAGGACCGTGTGCAGAGGGTGGAGGTTCTGGCCCAGGCATTCCTCCACGCTCCGCTGCAGGCGGCCTACAGGCCCCGGCTGCGGGGCGGCCAGCCCTCCCCCGTCTGGAGGCTGTTCCCACGGCAGAGCCCGGCCATGAGCTTCATGCAGGCGTGCCAGGAGGTACAGACAGCTGTAACGTAAATACAAATGTGAAGTAAGAAATGCAAATAAAGGTGGTAGTGGAGTAAAACACTGCAGCAGCCGGCCCCTAGATGTGTGCTCTGGATCTGTGAGGGAATGAGTCAAATAATATGTCCAGTCTGTCATTAAGTATGAATATGTCCAGTCTGTCCGTAAATATAAATATGTACATTTGTACAAGTCTGTCAATAGTCTCAGTCTATCAATCTCCGTCTATCAATGAATACGAATGTGAGTGAATATATGAATGAATAAATATGAGTCCATGTGCAAGTGCGCCAGAGTCCATGCAGGATTCAGTAGTTAAGGGTCCAAAGTAAGTAGCAGACAGTGCAGGTCTTAAGGGTCTGAAGTAAGTAACAGACAGTGCAGGTCTTAAGGGTCCACAGTAAGTAACAGACAGTGCAGGTCTTAAGGGTCCAAAGTAAGTAACAGACAGTGCAGGTCTTAAGGGTCCACAGTAAGTAACAGACAGTGCAGGTCTTAAGGGTCCAAAGTAAGTAACAGACAGTGCAGGTCTTAAGGGTCTGAAGTAAGTAAGTAGCAGCCAGTTCAGGTCTTAAGGGCCTGAAGTAAGTAAGTAGCAGACAGTGCAGGTCTTAAGGGCCTGAAGAGTAAGTAGCAGACAGTGCAGGTCTTAAGGGCCTGAAGTAAGTAAGTAGCAGACAGTGCAGGTCTTAAGGGCCTGAAGTAAGTAAGTAGCAGACAGTGCAGGTCTTAAGGGTCTGAAGTAAGTAAGTAGCAGACAGTGCAGGTCTTAAGGGCCTGAAGTAAGTAAGTAGCAGACAGTGCAGGTCTTAAGGGCCTGAAGTAAGTAAGTAGCAGACAGTGCAGGTCTTAAGGGCCTGAAGTAAGTAAGAAGCAGACAGTGCAGGTCTTAAGGGTCCAAAGTAAGTAAGTAGCAGACAGTGCAGGTCTTAAGGGCCTGAAGTAAGTAAGAAGCAGACAGTGCAGGTCTTAAGGGCCTGAAGTAAGTAAGTAGCAGACAGTGCAGGTCTTAAGGGCCTGAAGTAAGTAAGTAGCAGACAGTGCAGGTCTTAAGGGCCAAGGCGCCATCTGTATGGATTGACATCTATATTTCTCTTTTCCAAGGATGTGCATGTTTTTGCGCTTGAGAAAGATACAGCTGCCCAGGGCCAGAGGATCTACCTGGTCACCAGTTACAGCGAGCTGTGGCACTACTACAGGTGTGTGTGTGTGCATGTGCGCGTGTGTGTGTGTTTGTGTGCGCGTGTGTGTGTGTGTGTGTGCGCGTGTGTGTGTGTGTGTGTGTGTGTGTGTGTGAAGGGTCATAGTAAGATGGGCGTTGTACTACTGTCTCCAGGACCTTTCAGCACTCCCTGATGCACTGCTACGAGGTGATTCCAGAGGGGGCTGTTTGTAAGCTGTACTTTGACCTGGAGTTTCACCGGCCATCCAATCCAGGGCTTGATGGGACAGCGCTGGTGGCCTTCCTGATCCAGGTGAGGGCAGCACCGGAGCCAAACGCTTCCTCTGGTGTCCACGTCGTCCACTCACCAATACTTAGGTGCCGAATTGAAATGCGTTGTGATTAGTGGTGGGCATAGATTAATTTGTTTAATCTAGATTAATCTCACTGTAATCTTGGAATTAATCTAGATTAATCTAGATTAAAATGGCTCATTGGAATTCTGTCGAAGGCATTCATAATATGTGTGTGCTACCTATGGCGATGGCGGGGGGGGGGGGGGGGGGGGGGGTCGCCAGGCAGAGGACGCAGCCGCAGCGCAGCCGTTAGCTTCCTTGGTGGAAATCCGGTATAGACCCAGCTCCCAACCCAACTGAGATTAACGGCGATCATTTTTTCATCGCTCGATAAGAGTCTCGCGTTATCGCAGCGCGTTAACGCCGATAACGGTCCACCACTAATTGTGATTCTGCAATTATTGCGATTTGATATTACGATTTCTGTTTACTTTTTTAACTCTAGCACATAGAAAAAAAGTTGAATCATACACTTCTAAAAAAAAATGGATCGGTTGCATCGCATATACCGTACAAAGTTGGACACATTTTTGTGTGTGTATGTGTGTGGGGTCAGTATGTGTGTGAACAGCTGGTGGATGTGTACGGGGTGGCGTGCACGGCCCGCAGCGTGCTCAACCTGGACTCCAGCACGGAGGACAAGTTCAGCCGCCACCTGATCTTCTGTCTGGACAGCGCCGCATTTAAAGACAACCTTCACATGGGTCGGTCCAGGGTGAAGTACTCATGCTAATAAAACACACCACTGTAATACTACACTGTATGTATATTATTATACTGTGTAATACTACACTATGTATATTATTATACTGTGTAATACTACACTATGTATATTATTATACTGTTTAATACTACACTATGTATATTATTATACTGTGTAATACTACACTATGTATATTATTATACTGTAATACTACACTATATGTATATTATTATACTGTGTAATACTACACTATATGTATATTATTATACTGTAATACTACACTATGTATATTATTATACTGTGTAATACTACACTATGTATATTATTATACTGTAATACTACACTATGTATATTATTATACTGTTTAATACTACACTATGTATATTATACTGTGTAATACTACACTATGTATATTATACTGTAATACTACACTATGTGTATATTATTATACTGTGTAATACTACACTATATGTATATTATTATACTGTGTAATACTACACTGCATGTATATTATTATACTGTGTAATACTACACTATATGTATATTATTATACTGTGTAATACTACACTGCATGTATATTATTATACTGTGTAATGCTACACTATATGTATATTATTATACTGTCTGTGTAATACTACACTATGTATATTATTATACTGTGTAATACTACACTGCATGTATATTATTATACTGTGTAATACTACACTATATGTATATTATTATACTGTGTAATACTACACTATGTATATTATTATACTGTGTAATACTACACTATGTATATTATTATACTGTAATACTACACTATATGTATATTATTATACTGTGTAATACTACACTGCATGTATATTATTATACTGTGTAATACTACACTGCATGTATATTATTGTACTGTGTAATACTACACTATGTATATTATTATACTGTCTGTGTAATACTACACTTTGTGTATATTATTATACTGTGTAATACTACACTATGTGTATATTATTATACTGTGCAATACTACACTATGTATATTATTATACTGTGTAATACTATACTATATGTATATTATTATACTGTGTAATACTATACTATATGTATATTATTATACTGTGTAATACTACACTATGTACATTATATGTTTGATCTGTCTACGTTGTCGTGGTAATTCTTTCTCAACTTATTTTTGTAGGTAAATTCGTCCGTGCCATTCTCAGTCCAAACCCTGAGCGTGATGCAGAGAGTGACGTCAGACCGCGGTACGGTTTCCTTTTTATTCCTCGTGTGATATTATTTCTGTCAGAAATCACTCCTGTCCTAGATTGAACCATGCGATAAACTTTAGTTTGGAGGTATGGTTCCACTCTTTTAGGGTGCTCCTCCCTGCTGTAGGATTAAACGCATGATATAACATTAGACCACAGGGAGCACTGTACAACCCCCCCCCCCCCCCATGGGGTTCATCAGATACCTCAACCCATTGTGTAGGTGACATACAATACAGAGCAGAACCTTCCCGCCAGAAGGAGCTGCAGCCATTAGCGGGGGCTCAGTGGCTCGGGTGTTGGACTCCCAGCCGAAAGGTGCCGGGTTCAGTCCCAAGCGTCCCGAAAGGTGCCGGGTTCAGTCCCAAGCGTCCCGAAAGGTGTCGGGTTCAGTCCCAAGCGTCCCGAAAGATGCCGGGTTCAGTCCCAAGCGTCCCGAAAGGTGCCGGGTTCAGTCCCAAGCGTCCCGAAAGGTGCCGGGTTCAGTCCCAAGCGTCCCCAACGAAAATGTAGCGATGGCCGCGCTGCTGCTGGGTTCTCGAGGAAGGAAAACGAACCGCATGCTATTTGAGCTGCCCCGCCCCCTTGTCTGCAACCAACACCAAGCCACGCCCCCTTCACGCCACACTAACCTGTAGGCGTCCTTGAACCCTTCCCTGCATTTAATGTGAAAACATTACTGTAAAAAAAAAAAAAAAGAAGCAATTCAAGGCATTAAATCGTTAAAAAAAAAGTGATACTTAAGTAAATCGATTTATTGGTTGAGCAGATCACCCCGTCTCTCTGCCGAGAGCTGTGTTGGGGAAGGAGAGACGGTCCACGGTCCCACAGCTAAGAGACAGAAGCCCGGTCAGACCAGAGACCACTCGGACCTCAGCTGCCTGAAGGTGAAAGGCAAACAGGGCCAGGAATGCCTCTTCGTTGACCTTGGTGAGTTATGTTGTTACGTTAGTTTCAATGACCTGCGGCCTTAAATCCAACTTGTTGCAGTTGTCGACTTACTTTAATTTTATATATATTTTTTACAATATAAATGAATATTGATGGATTACTTATGAAACGCTTCCACGACATTGACTATTCATTAAATAATGAATGTATTAACAAAGTTTTGATAAGTTGACGTAATCGTGAAAGGCCCAGGACTAGTGCTGAGGGTGGTTGACTTGTGAGTCAAAGGTTGTGGGTTCGAACCCCAATGTCGGCAGTCCACCAGCAAGAAGCCCGAACCCCTATCTGCTCATGAATGCCATGTATCTAAAAAAGTCACTTTGGATAAAAGCGTCTGCTAAAATAGTAAACGGTAATGTTAATAGTTCCTGAACATGGTCTTGGTGACTAAAACTAGGTGTATACACCAAGAACAGAAACTTCCGCCTTTACAAGTCATCGAAGGTGGGCAAGAACGTGGCGCTGACGGTGGCGGAGGACAACCAGTTCACCCCCACGCCTCTGAAGAACTTCTCCCCAGAGCAGAGCCTCTTCCTGGCTTCTCTGGTCTGCAACGTCAGGTACAACCACACACACAGGCTTGTTGTTCTACCGCCACGTGAGGGATAATGTCCAGCGAGCTGGTTACTACTGCAAAATAAACCCCTTCAGGGTCATTCAAGACCCCTCCGCGAACATTATCCCGCCTATTACACGACTACTTGCTAAAGAAGTCAATCATTTGACACAGAATATATCAACAAAGAATGATTTTACTGATTTTAAAAATGATTTTAGTTTCTGTGCACCATAATTGCTAGGTTTAGCTATCCTTTCTGGTACTCCGCATGGATAGCTAGGGTAAGATGCTATGCCATGCTGAGTACTATTTAATTGCTAGGACCTAGGAATAAGGGCAGCGGTGGCCTAAAGGATAGAGAAGCGAGTTTGTGACTTGGAAGGTCGCCGGTTCAATCCCTGGACTGGCAGGATAATTCTGGCTGCCCTTAACCCCGTCTGCTCCGGTGGAGCTGCTCAGTGCCCAGCAGGTCAGACTGTGGTTGTACTGGGCAACTTTCCAGGTGTGAATGTGATCCGGGTGTTCCTGCAAAAGAGAGGCTTTCTCTCAGTAAAACTTCCCTAAATAAATAAAGGTTATAAAGGTTAGAGGAGGGAGGCTATGCAGAATCCAGGTGAGTTCCTGGGTCTCTCTTGGAAGCTGGTGAGCGACTCTGCAGTCCTGACAGCGGCAGGGAGCTCGTTCCACTGCCGCGACGCCAAAAACCGAGAAGAGTTGTGACTTAGCCGAGCGACCTTTGCGTCCTCTTAGCTGGCAGCTGAGGTAGTTATTTAGTTGACCTCGTGGTACTCGTGTTACTATTACTATCTTCGGTTGTTGCTGTGTTTGTACTCAGTTACACCGGTCAGAGGATTCTGACGTGGGACGTGCCCGATGGAACCAGTCCAAGAACCAACACGCATCATGCTGAGGAAGCGCCGGGCGACACACTTACTGGTAGCTCCAAAATAAGAGCTTTATTAGATTTGGGCCGATGTTCAGCCTTTCCTGGGTTTGAACTTTGAGGCTGTAACTAATGTGGTTCCTCGTCTACAGGCACGCTGGGCGGTTCCACGTCTTCCCCTTACAAGGAAGTGGATGACTTTGTGCTGACTGTGATCCAGAAGGCTGGCATACAGGGCTGTAGGTCTTTCATGGGACAGTTCATACCATTCACTTTGACTCTTAAAGCTGCATTCTGGTACTTTTTTAAGTAGGTGAATTCAGAGAGGACAGATACAATGGATGGGTTGATTTACATTTACATTAACGTTTTGCATTTAGGGCATTTATAAGTTTCACAACAAGTTTCTAGGTGCACCATAATTGCTGGGTTTATCTCTCCTTTCTGGTATACAGCATATATGTCTAGGGTAAGATGCTAAATGCAAAGTACTATTTCATTGCCAAGATGTACAAACATACAATAACTGCAGGGGGGGGGGCTAGGTAGGTAGGTAGGTAGGTATGTAGAGGAGGGAGGCTTTGCAGAGTCCAGGTGAACTCTAAACAAACGAGTCTCTTGTGGAAGCTGGCAGGATTGTGGTAACATGAGTTGCATGCGACTGTTTCCTGGCCAGGCATCAGACGGTGGAGCTACTTCGTTGGGGAGCAGCTGCTGGTTTACGACATCCTGAAGTATCGCTGGTGTGAGAACGTCGGCCGCTTCCACAAGAGCAATAACATCATGTAAGTAAGCATCTCCTTGTTACCATGGAAGCATGGCTGGAACCAGACGGAGGACATTTCTGGTGTTTTTCTTCTCTCCCATTGCCATTGGTTACATTAGGTTATGGATTAAGGACCGTTTAAAGTTATAGTCAGCGATTCCCCTCTCCCTCCACTGTGCACAAGCCCCAACGTCCCCAGCTGCCGATCGGCTGGCATGGCTCGGTCCGAGCCACTTACTTTGTTTCCCATGTACAGAGCCTGGGCTGTGTTTAAACACCGGATCAGTTTTTGTGGTGTGGTTTAGGTGTTGGGCTAGAGAGGGTTAAGCTCAGGTAATAGATTAAGTCTTCATTTAGGGTCGTTCAAGTCATGTTCACTTTAGGTATTAGCCTAGAGTTGGGGTTTGGTGTGCTTAAGGTCAGCATATGGATCTGGATGAAGGCAATGCATCATGGGAATAAAAAAGATCCGAGACATCCATCTAGAATCCAAACATCTGCTGTTTCAATGACGCCCCATGTACCTCCTCGTGCTTCTCCAGGATTCTGGTGGATCTGAAGGAGGAGATCTGGTATCAGAAGTGCCACGACCCTGCATGCCGGACCTTCAGATCATCCAGTAAAGCACAGCATTCTCATTTGTTCATGTACACCTTGTAGATTAGACCGGTGGTTCTCAACTGGGTCGCGAGGCATTCGGAGCGGGTCGCAGAGCGTACGCCAAACCTCAATCTGTAGAAAGAAGCCCATGAATTAACTCACGTCTCAATGTTAATTCATGATTCAGTGGCTTACGATTTAATTGAGTTTAGTCCCAATTGTTGCAGCTTTTTGTTGGCTCCATGTTTATAACAGTACATGAAGGCATTGTTGACTACTGCAATATGGTAAATACATTTTTTATGTTTGGGTCGTGACTTAATGACTAATGACACGTGTGGGTCCTGAGGCGAGACCAGTGGAGAACCACTGCTCTAAAGGACACATGTGGGTCCTGAGGTGAGACCAGTGGAGAACCACTGGTCTAATGACACATGTGGGTCCTGAGGTGAGACCAGTGGAGAACCACTGGTCTAATGACACATGTGGGTCCTGAGGTGAGACCAGTGGAGAACCACTGGTCTAATGACACATGTGGGTCCTGAGGTGAGACCAGTTGAGAACCACTGGTCTAATGACACATGTGGGTCCTGAGGTGAGACCAGTGGAGAACCACTGGTCTAATGACACATGTGGGTCCTGAGGTGAGACCAGTTGAGAACCACTGGTCTAATGACATGTGGGTCCTGAGGCGAGACCAGTTGAGAACCACCTAATTTCCCTTCTGGGATGAGTGTTGATTATATTCATCTTATGTAATTGTATGAAAAAGGTTAACGACAATACATAATGCCGTGTAATATAATATAATGCACTGTCCTGAAAGCAACATCTGTCCTGTTGCAGGTTACCCTCTACCAAAAGAGATCTGTGTCAGCTACCTCATGAAAATGGTGAGCTTGGCTCAACGCCATCGCTTGACAGGGCAGCCATTTTGTTTCAGCAATTTAGCTAGACAAATAAAAAGGTCCTCATCATGCTAAATTCGATATTGTACACCAATTTACCAATCGGGGGTTATCAGACCTGATCATTGTTTTCCCCGCCAGGACGAGGAGGAGGAGGAGGAGGAGGAGGAGAGGTACATAATGGATGCCGCTGGTAACATAGGGTTGAGAGAAGCTCCAGGGACCGCCCCAGACACCGCTGCTCCTCAGCCCGATACGGTGCTCGCCGACTGGGCGGATGAAGCGGACGACCGGGCTTATGTGGAGGCCCTGGAAGACTTTGAGAAAAGCACCGAGTTTTCGGAGGCCGCCTCCGAATCCGACCGGGCTCTGCTTGAACTCATGACAGATTTTGAATCGCAAAAAGATTTGAATTGAGAAAAAGTTGTATTGCTGTTGATGAATGTATTGCACGTTTTTTTTACTTTACCTTAATCCATGGAGTACTTATAAGTTATAATTCTATAAATAAAGTAGGGTTTTGTTGTAACTAAATTGTTTATTGAATATTTTAATAAATACATGTAGAGTAATATACAAATGTGTAACCTTATCTAAATTAGAAAGAAGCATGTGAGTGTTTGGTGAAGTTGAGTTCAAGATGCTTATTACACAAACTGTCTTGTCTCTTGTGTAAGTCAAGTGTTAAAGCATCAATTCCAAAATGGGTGCATAGTCCGTCAGAAAGACATCTTCCATACAAATGTAATTTAATATTATTTTATATTTTAGTCCAATGCAGTTCTTTTTATACAAATGACTCGATGACTAAATAGTATTAAAACGGTAGGAGTCAAGCTTCACATCAACATTTTCTTAAGAAAAGGCTTTTTAATAACGCACAGGACACAGCAGCTCTAGCCAATAGACATTTTTTATTCAATGGAAAAAAGACCATTATGACTAACAGCATGGGTCTAGTGGTTTTATTGATCTCAGTAAATATTGATATTTGATTTGAAGAAAAAAAACAGTGGGCTAGGGCTGAAATGAATACTCCAAAATATTTGGATATAATATGGATGCCCATTAGACTATTATGTTACATGTAACCCTTTAGTTTGATTGAGATTCATGGCTCTCCTATAGCCTGACCTTAAAGGGGAACCGTCACGCTGGGCCACTTCCTACGACCCGAGAGTAACGCTTCAGCAATGCTTGTTGGCAACGAATGACGTCAATCATCAACTATTCTGTGATGTTTTTGTGGAAACAGACGGGCGTGCGAAGTGGCAGTCTCATGTACCGCAAAATAGCCGAGTGAGGCGGTTCCCCTCTAATGACCACCACCTCTGGGAATGCAGGGAACAGCGATAGTACTAAATGAAAACACGTAGTCATGACACCCCTGACATACTCGTTTTACACCACATATATTATTTACAAGTCTGATGACATTAAATATCAACTCAAAA
>JAOPHQ010004597.1:0-139422 GCA_030340625.1 Merluccius polli | reverse complement strand
CCCCCCCCCCCCCCCCCCCCGTTGACAATCGACAATCGCGTACCCCCCCCCCCCCCCCCCTCCGTCCCACCACTTCTAAAACCAAACTGACGCCCTTGGTAGCAGCAGCAGTAGTAGTAGTAGCAGCAGCTAGTAGTAGTAGCAGCAGCAGCAGCAGTAGTAGTAGCAGCAGCAGCAGCAGCAGCAGCAGTAGCAGTTGTAGTAGTGATATCAGGGTTCCCAAGTTGCAAAAACTCATTTCCGGGAGCCTCCAACGGGGGGTCGCGATTGTCAACGGGGGGGGGGGGGGGGGGGGGGGTTGCGCGATTGTCTTCGCGGGGAGGAGGGGCACAATCACAACACACCCGGATCGACGGTGAGGGGGGGGATTTCCGGGAGATTGCACATGATTTGCTTGCATCAGGGAGACGCTATTGATTTGCGGGAGACTCCCGGAACTTCCGGGAGACTTGGGTTGTCTGTGATATAGGCAAACCATTTAAAGCGATGTAACGTCTTGTTTTCCGATCGACACTATCAGATCTGTTTGATATTATTATTCATTAACTTAATACACAACACCCAAACTAGCTATCCTTAAATGGCAATAACATTCAGCTTGCTGTCCTTTGAACTGTAAAAGAACAAGGCTATATTTCTTTCTGTGCTTAATAGCCTCAATGGTCCAATATTATATTTGTCATTGTATAATCTTTCTATATAAATATAATCAAGCATTTACATTTTTGTCCAGAAGCCAGAAAATAGCCGAAAAACAATTTAGCTAAAGAAATGCAGGGCACATCACATATTTGTAATAACCATCATGTAGGAGACAGAGGGACACATATGTAGGAAGGGTTATTTTCTTGTATTAAAGCACTGGCCATAGTCTCTGGAATCCACAACGTGACTCCCCTTTCCTCTTGTGCTATTCAAGTCAAAGGTCACTGCAAAACTCATCCAAGACATAATATACATAGACGCACTAATGGACGTGCTGGAACGCCCCCTAACCCCAGCATCGCCGCAATATGGTTGGGTCTCCTCACTCTAGTCATAGCATAGATAGGAGGTTAACAAGTGAGAGCAAGCATGCCAGCTATTGTGTGCTGCATACGGCGCAGTATTGACACCAGATGCGTGGGATTACCTTTCACAAGTAAGATTGAACAATAATTCTTATTATTTAAAAAGATTATTAATATTATTTAATTCGTCCTGTATCATAAATAAATCTCTGCCGTTTGTAACAAACCAAACCGTGTGAAAATCCAGTAAAATTCGGGGAGTTATGCTTATTATTGTAGTTGGGGATACACCTTCCTCCATAGAAATGAATGCACTGGGGCGCACTGGGGACCCATACAAGATGGCGGCCGCACTGCTCGTCAGCTCTAAAGGGCCAGCGTCAGTCTATGAGGCCGTCTACGTATATGTCTATGTGCAAACTAGCCTAGAACTCTAGACACCCCCTAGCGGCAGCAAATTTATTTGCAGCCAGGTAGGTCTAGCACGGCTCCGTCGGCTTTTGGTGCTGGAAACACAAAGTATGTCAGACAATCACAGCGTGAGGGGGCGGAGTTCGGAAGCCAGGCTACCATGACGACAGAGTTGCGACGGTTCGTGTTAGAGGTAAACAATGGCTGCTGCTGCTGGCGAACGGCTGTCTTTCGACTCGGCTTTGGCCGCGACTCTACAAGACTTAAAGTTAACATTTTATTTGAGAAAATAACAAAGAACGGCGCTGAAGTCTTTCCTCGAAAATAAATATGTATTCGGAGTTTTGATTAATTACGTAGTCAGAGCCGTCGCTCTGACTACGTCACCTTCTTCGTTGCTCTGATTGGTTGTAGCGCTATCCTATTGCGTGCAGAGGGAACTTGAAAGACAACCGTTTATCCCGCCCACACTGCCAATGGAGCTGAGCCAGACCTTACATCTTTCTGATGTGGGTCTGGCTTGCCAGGCTAACTGCAAACAACAACTGCATAAAAATTACTTCTGTTTGAGGTAATTACATTTAATTTAAAAATCCCTGTAACTTACAGGGTGTCACAAAACAAAATTGCCTTGTGTACTACTGTTGGGACTGTTGGGTCGATGTGGGTTGAGGCACATCGCACATCTCCGGCATCGGGTGTGAAGACTCGAGGCGTTCTTCTTCTTTTCTTCTTCTTTTCTTCTTCTTCTTTTTCTTCTTCTTCTTCTTCTTCTTCTTCTTCTTCTTCTTCTGTTGACTTCCTTCCTCTCCTCCTCCTGTCTCTGACTATAGCTGTGTCCCAATTCAGGGGTTGCATGCTTCGAAGTACGCAGCCTTCGCGGCCTTCGAAGGCTGCGTACTTCTGAGGGACCTTCGAAGGCCGCATCAACCGTTGTCAAATGAGACGTTCTAGCCTTCGAAGCATTTCCTGGTTGCGTCACCACAGCCGCGTCACCAGCCGTCAGTTGGTACTAGTAGTAACGTAGCCGTTGCCTGTCAGTTTGTCGTCAGTTGAAA
Organism: Merluccius polli; assembly: GCA_030340625.1. NCBI lineage: Eukaryota > Metazoa > Chordata > Actinopteri > Gadiformes > Merlucciidae > Merluccius > Merluccius polli. The sequence continues at coordinate 136,943 of JAOPHQ010004597.1, read as the reverse complement.
AACAGACGGAAGGGTTCCAATAAAGCAAAAAATGATCATAATAATGATAATAATGAAGTATAACATATAATAGTGATAATCATAAACGTAGCTCTTTATTCAATCCAATGTTTAACTAGAGTTTGCAGTTTTACAGTCTGGAAATAAAGCAGGGATAATAAAAGTAATAAATATAAGTAATTAGTAAAAGTATAAGTCGTAGTAAGTAAAAGTAATTAAATATAAACCCAATACTTTATTACATTTAAATATAAATTCATCGCCGCTTGGTGTCGCCATTGTAACTTTCCCGGCACTGAAAAGCGGCGCGCAAAGGATTTTGGGATATTGCGAGGCCGCGAAGGATAGTTGCGGTGCATCCTCCAAAAAGAGGAAAAGAAGTACGCCATTTGAAGTACGCATTTGAAGGAGCCTTCGAATTGGGACAGCCTCGCGCCGCGTTGTGATGTAATCGGCCTTCGAATGCGTACTTCGAAGCATGCAACCCATGAATTGGGACACAGCTTCAGTGTTTGGTTGCGTAGAAGAGCCCCCATCGATGGTCTCCCGTGTCGCAGCGCTGCAGTTTGTCACTCCAGCCGTTGACAATGGCACGGTAGCCTCCTCTGAGAACTCCTGCACAAGAGGGAGGACACACAGGCCCATGGGCAGGGAACACTGTTAAACTGTTCATCCATCCATCCATCATCCATGTGTGTGTGTGTGTGTGAGGTGGAGTGTGAAGTGAATGTGAATGTCTTCTATTTACAACCTTTAAAAAAGCCGGGAAATGGCCATTGGCTAACCTTAATGAACTCTCCTTTAATGGCGTCCGCTCTGTCCAGCTCTGTCTGAATCACCCGGATGAACTGGGCAGTCCTGTCCCTCCGCCCGCACACTGCAGAAACCAGCCTCTTCAATAACCTATGGAGCAGGTTGGACAAACAGTGAGTCATACAAATACAAATACATCATGAAGAAACGTACATAGACGGGGACTAGCATTAGCCGTTAGTTGGAGGAATAGCTATAACCTCACTTATGTAGATGTGTACATGTTGTGTATAGATGCACATATTTTATATGCCCATTTTATTTCTTGACAATTCAGATTGCCATACCGTACTTTTGTGTTTCATATTGTTCCCGAAATGTATCATGTCGACATTTTTTCTATGATTTTGAGCAGAGCACTTGTAACAGAAACTACTTCCCCCAGGGACCGATAAAGGAATGGACACCTATGTATCCAGCGGGGTGTCTACCTCGCGTACTGCTTGACTGTGTAGAGGATGTAGCCCCCTCTGTTGGACGTACTCCTGGAAGGACGGGGGTCCAGGGTTTCTCCGCAGCAGTAGTCACTGATCAGCAGCTGGCCTCCCGGCCTCAGCCACGACTGGAGAAGGAGGAATCATGAGTGTGTAATGGGGTTCAAACAGAGGAATGAATGAAGGGCTTTGATTGGCTGCAGAGGCTGGAAAAAACCCATTTGAATGCACTGCAGCTTATTGCCATATTTGGGCCGGTCGTAGAAGCTCAAGAACATATAATAGGCTAAGTTAAAGGCTTGTGGATATTATATTAGCGGTAATCGGCGGTCGGGGGGGGGGGGGGACCCTCACATGGAAGCGTTTGAAGAGGGCCGCTTGTCGTCTATGTGGAGGATGGTGTCTCTGCTGTAGATGACGTCAAAGGACCCCCTCTTCGAAGGAGCGCTTGGTTGCGTCAGCCACCTCAAAGTGGGACCTGAAGCACGGGAGGGGTTAATATTACTTCTATAACATGCATATATCAAACCAACCATCCTCAATCTAAACATAGTCTTATGTTGAGGTCCCCCATCCATCTTGTTGGTTTGGCTGTTGGCATTTTGGTCGGACCCAAACTTGAGGGAACTCAGGGAACCTTCATTACTTTATGGTTAACCCAAATTCAAAACAATCCCACAGAGGGTTAAGGTATGTTTCCATTACTCAATCATAGATTAAACCAGAAAACTAAGCATACAACTACTGTAATTAATCAACATTTAACTCATCAAATCGCAATTAGTATTTTCCAGCAGGGAATGTAAAGTGGCATGAATACATTATGTTGTATTATATTTGTTATATACGTTTATACTTATATACGTTTTGAATATATTTGTGCAATCTAGAAATACAAAACATCAGGAATCACCAATCCTGTTTTGTGGGTTAGTGTTGTGGTCTTCTTATGAATTCAATTTAATAAGGTAAGTGTAACATTCTGGCTATTCATAATAATAGGTGGTGTATGTGTTGTATGCAGTGTATATAATACCCTATATTTACCTCTGACCACAGCATGACTCACCATTGGCAGCTTCTCATCGATTGCCCTCCTCCATAGCGATTTCTATCATGTTTTCTGACAGGTCCAATCCTAGCACCTCCACCCCAAACGTCTAAAAACAACACAGACAATAATCATAACCACCAGAGAGAGCTAATCTTGTAATCTCTTGTCATTGTCGTATTTATCCACACAATATTTATGTGAAAGTAATCTCGATACTTGAACATTTTTTAATCCAGCTTGAGAGGAACTTTGTTGTTTCGGTTCAACAATAAACCTCGCTAAAATGAATATTAATAATGACAAGGGATGAAAATGGGTATTGATTGCAGGCCATATATGTTGTACTTTAGGGTGAAGCATTTTTAGGGTGTATAATTATACCTAAATCATATTTCTTTCTCATATGAAACAATGATGTGATGTGTTGCTAGTAGGGCTGTCAAAATTAGCGCGATAATAATGCGTTAACGCAATCTTATTTTAATTCAATTAAGAAAAAATTACACATTAACGCAACTCGCGTGATCGCTCGCGAGCTCTGTGTCATCAATCCGACTTATCAGCCTCAAAAAAAAAATGATGGCATCGACGGGTGATCTACTGAAGGTACTTAGAAGTTGTCAATGCCTCGTTTTATATGTTAAGACCCTCATTATACTACCAAAGAAGAGTGTCACGCTATTTCTAGCCTTGTAAGTGCTTTAAAAAAGCGATTTATTTTTTACCAGGTTCAGATGCCCTTAGCACTCAAACGTATAGCAGTTTGGTAGAATCGGCTAAAAACAGCAAACTTAGCTTCGCGTCATATCGGCTTTTTTGTTGCTCTCCATGGAACGTTCGAACTCGTTCTCATACTAAACATCCCAGGAACCGTTTATTCACCGGAAGTTCACCTATTAATCACCATGTTACGTATGGAACTCGTTTCAGTACTAAACATGCCAGAACCAGTTTACACCGTGAGTTCTCCTTTAATCACCTTGGGTAAAGTTGAGGAAATCGTTTTCATACTAAACAATCCGAGAACCATTATTACACCGGAGTTCTCCTTTATTCGGTATGAAAGACAATGTGTCATTCCATTTGATTTCTCTATTTGTAAACTTCAAATGAGGAAGTGGATTTAAAATAGAATTAAAATGCCCGATTAACGCGAGTTAACTCGCCGAATACTATGCGATTAAACAGTTTTAAAAAATGAATTGTTTTGACAGCCTAGTTGCTAGATAACATACCTTTGCCATGTAGAAGTTTCCCCCGACCAATGCCACAACAAACGTCGGAGAACCTTCTGGCCCAGGTTTCAAGTTTCACAGGGTCCACAAAACTCCTGTTCAAAACCAATACAGAATCCTTGAGCTCTTAATCAATCAAGAGCAGTTACAGTTACATTGACAAGCAGGTAGGAACCGTTCATTGCACATAGACTCAAATGTGTTCCAATTTGAAGGTACAATGTGTAACATTTAGTGGCAATGGTGAGGTTGCAGATTACAACCAACTTTTTTATTAAATTGACTGTGCAACAGGTTTTAATATACATCAAAATATTACTATATATATTACACTGTGACGATATTGTACACTATATTGTCACATTTGACAGCAGTTGAACAGCCTATGTCTATTTTGTTTTAAGCATACACTTAGTGTACTGTGGGCATGAACTTCAATAACTGGACTGGAGATAGTTTGGGTTGCAGGAGATAACACATGTCCCATGTGTTTTCGTTTGGTTAAGATTACCTTGGTTGTGGTGAGCCCTCCTGTGCTGACGTAGCCGGCTCCAAACATCTTCTCGTAGCGCAGGATGCCCCGTTGAGTGTACTGCCGGTTATCCAGGAACTGCTGGAAGGTGTTGAAGCGCCCTGAATGACCTTGGAACGAGGAACTTTTTCCAGCAGCCAGCAAGATCTGGTTTGTGGATGTTCATTATCTGGGACCATGAAGAGGAAAACAAGAGGAGGATGTGGAGGAGCACAAAGAAAGAAGAAAATGGAGATGGGACAAAGATGGGATGAGTGATAGGAAAAGTTGTATGGCAAAGAGTGTGTCTTAGCGTCCTTGTGTGTACGGTGTATGTATGTACATGTTGAACACGCCTGGAGCAGACTGCTGTAGGTTTGGTGATAATCTTAGGATTTGCAGTTCTTGAAACTTAAAATAGTAATATACCTTCAGCTAATCAGCTATACCTTAACGTAGGTCTGGACTTTTTTTGTCAGAACAACGTCGAAGCCAAACTTCTGCTGCCCTTCCGGCTCCGGTCCACTGTGCTGATGTGATGAGGTGGCTGTACTGGGCCAGGGTCCGGTACAGTGTTGGGTTAAAGTCCCTCTTACAATTACCTGAGGAGAGTGGGATCCACTTTCAATGGCTCAGTCCATCATGATTATGCAACGGACATTGCACTCGACTCTTGAATTTATTTTTTAATGAATTTGTTTGATTGGTTGGTTTTTCAATGGTCAATCGATTTGGGTCAATTTTTCAAGTGAGATTCATATCCTACCAAACTATAACAACGTTTGCAGTGAGCCTCAAAACCGACAAACAACTGCAAATACCAGTTCATCACCAGGGGTGGGCTGTGCTGTGGTTTCATTTGATGTGGTTTGAGTGGCTTACTATTTAAATGAAGTACTCTGAATCTGAACAAGAATTCGAATCGGCTCTAGTGTGAATAAGGTGATGTGTGGCATCTGTCCATTAAAGGCGATGATTAGGTGTGACACTTAGTTGTGTGTGTGTGGTCTCAGCTGTGGTACCTGACTGTTGATTGCAGGACTCCCTGAAGAAGAGGAAGCCACCGGGGGGTGCCAGCCAGCCCCAGGCATCTTCTCCACCAGACGCTCCAGCTCCTCGTCACTCAGGTACATGAGCAGCCAGTTGGAGAAGATCACGTCGTAGCTGTCGGAGACCGCCGAAGGTTGTGGCACAAGACACATGCGATTCACACTGCTCTGTTGTATTGCATTCCCGAAGTGGCGTTACAGTTGCAGTCTACTGTATATCTATAGTGGTTAGCACTGCTGCCTCACAGCAAGAAGGTCCTGGGTTTGAAACCCCGGTGTGGGGGGACCTTTCTGTGTGGAGTTTGTATGTTCACGTGGGTTTCCTCCCACACCAGAAATATCCATGTTAGGTTAATACTCCTGCTGGTGCCCTTAAAACAGATAGATAGCAGCGGAGACTGTCCCTGGTTAAATGCGGAATGAATGCAGAAAGTCTTGTGGAATGACAATAAAGTTAATTCTATTCTCTCTTCTCTATATAATTGCAATTAATGACACATGGATATTGTGAATATTCCCATTGCTGTCCTATTTCTTTTGACATTTGTGATCATTGTTGACTAGTTAGCCTGCAGTTAAGTGTTTCTGGTTTTCCAGGAACCTGGATATACAAGGATGTTGGACATACTTGACAAGGTCGTACCTGTTTGTGGGGAACTCAAGTTTCGTGACGTCGGCTTGGAGGAAGGCAGCATTGCTATGGTGACCATTTTCTTGTCTGTTTTTCTCAATTAAGCTTTCCATGAAGTCAACAGCCATCACATGGTCAGTGCTGGTTAGCAGGTGGCTGGTGAAACGTCTAGCAACACACAGGAGGCACTGGTTAGCCTGTGTGTGTGTGTGTGTGTGTGTGTGTGTGTGTGTGTGTGTGTGTGTGAGTGTGTGTGTGTGTGTGTGTGTGTGTGTGTGTGTGTGTGTGTTAAGGTTGTCAGGTTGATTGTGAATTAAAAGAACAAATGATTACAAGGCAGGCCTGTCTGGAAACATGGAATAATTCACTATGGAGAGGGTAATTGATGAGATCTAATGGTGAGTCATGCTGTGTTCACAGGCAGATATAACTCATCTCACCGACAGAGGACTTCTATCAGCCTGTTTGAAACCTTGTAATCTGATAAAACTAACGAGATCTTCCATACTTAACAAGTAAACACTGAAAACTGAGGTTTTCAGTTAGACTTTAGATACCTTCAGACTGTGTTCCCCTCTTCTGGTATTTTGGCATTTTTGGTATTTTCACCATGCCATTTTTTGTCTGCCTTAATAGCAGTGTAGTGTATTTCCTGTTATACATTTACAGGTTGTTCTCCTTATTTATTTTATTCATCATATTCACTCATCCTATACATAAAGAATGTTTCTGTTTTAGGAGAAGAACACAGATGTGTTCTTCCACAACATATAGAGACATATAGATATCCCTAAGTGCCAACAGTGTACCCTGAAGCTCTTTCCCATGGCCTTGGAAAGGCTTGCATACGTGATTGTGACAGTTTGTCTTTGATCGTAAATCCAAAACGTTATCTGCTATATGGGAGTACAGCTTCGGTCTTCAGAAACAGGCCAGTTAAGGCATACCTGACTTGGTAAGAAGTGTGTGTGGTATTAGAGAAATCAGTTCAGACTCGGACCCCATTGGGCTGGTTCGAGAGGTTTCGGACAATTCGCAACAAGTCCTCCAACTCAATACGCTCACTCTTGTCGTTTGTTCATGCACTAGAATACGACCCACTGGAGCGTTTTTTTCAAAGAGTGCCCCCAGCACCCCCTGTCCGTCACATGGGGATACACATACTTTTCGCCGATGAGCGTTTTTTTCAAAGAGCGTCCCCAGCGCCCCCTGTCCGTAACATGGGGAAATAGATATTTTCGCCGATGAGCATTGTGGGTGATACTAACGGATAGGGTTAGGGTTTTTCGCCGATGAGCATTGTGGGTGATATTAAGGGTTAGGGTTAGGGTTACGGTTAGGGTTAGGGTTAGAGTTAGGGGTTAGGGTTAGAGTTAGGGGTTAGGGTTAGGTTTAGGGTTAGGGTTAGGGTAAAGTTAGCTAGAAGTAGAGGTTTTCATGTCTTCAAAACAAAAGCATTGTCACTGTCTCTAAGCTTTTATTTTGTAAACAGCCGGAAATGAGTTTACTTTGTACCGTTGCTAGCATGACAGTTGTATAGCAACGTCGGAAGCAAATTTTAAAATAGGCCATATTTGGACAAATTGACTACGTATTTGGGATCTACGTTGTTACCAAAGGTTGTTACTTTCTCGCCTGAAATGTTTTTAAAACTTAATAAAGTGACATATTAACGGCCGTACAACGAAAAGTGGAGTCAGCCTTTTAGGGCCGGAGGTTACGCTAAACGTAACAATGAGTCGTAAATTCGGGGTGCATGCAAAACGACAACAGTGAGCGTATGAGTTGGAGTCTGACAATCCAATGCATTGAATGACTTCCCGCTTGTGTTCTCTGTTAAATAAAAAGTTATTTACTCAGACACTTGTGGGAGCGGACCTCCATCATTTCATCATCCACAGACCAGCATTCTGGCAGCCGAGAAGAATATACCACAGCATTTTTGCTGTTTTACTACCATGAGGTGCGCTGGCAAGAACCTCACTTCTTAAAAGTGTATGTCCCTTCTCAAGGTTTCTCCCATTGTCCTAAAGGGGTTTCTTGTCCGTTTTTGGGCTTGAGGTGAAGAGGTGCACACACACACACACACACAAATGCATCCTAGACATCGCAGACATAAAGCTTCACTGACCCGATGCCAGCACCCAGGTCCAGCACTCGGTTTGCCGGCCAGGCTGGGCAGCAGGGAGAGGATCTCGGGCAGCTCCTGCTCGGTCAGCTCCTTGCCGCGGTTGTCCAGCACCATCTCGTCCACCGAGGCCATCGTGGAGTGCTCCTTCCAGAACTTGATCATGGTGCTACAGGCTGACAGAGGGTGGAGGCCCAGGTGAGGTGTGAAAACACTGTGGCGCCACGAAGGGGAGTTTCAAATTGTGCTGATGTTCATTGAGGAAGAAGGCCCCCGACACAGGATCGCTTTTAACTCACTTTATTTGTTTAGCTTTAGGTATTTATCTATGAAGCAAAAGGAGAGGTATGTATAGTTCACGCGTGGAGCGACCCCTTAGCTGGGTATCTTAACAGATACGCTGCCTGGGGGTTTCTAACCTCTCCCGGATGTGTGGTTTGGTAGTACCTGGGCAGGCGTGGCCTCTATGACGCATACTATGCTCTGATTGGCTAGTGTTGAACGCCCGCCCCCAGTGTATTATGTGTGCCGCCATCTGGTGACCAAGTGCGGTTAATACAACTTATATATTCATATTTATATTCCTTAGTGGCTATGTGAGGATATTACAGTCTGTTGATACATATGTTATTATTTATTCTTAACAAAATATATATTCTCCCACCGTCAGCCTCTGCTGCACGCCACACCTCTTCTGTAAAGGTGTTCAGCCCCACCTTCATCTGAACATTTCAAGCAGCCAGACCCCCCAAACCTGTTATAGTCTGAGAATGTATGGTTTCAAAATGGCCTCTAGCTGTAGCAGACAGCTCAGCTATGTCACATGCAATTATCTTAAAGCCCTGGAAAGTTTGTCATCATCAGCCTTTGTAATCCTGAGATAAGGGGGGGGGGGGGGGGGGGGGGGGGGAGTCAGTGAGACTTCAGTGATGAAAGCACTCACAAAGGTATGAAACAACCAAATTGAACACATGATATATATATTGTTATTTACACTTATTTACTTTAGTTATATTACCAAAAAATAGCCTAAGCCTGCCTGCAGTCCCAGTAGTCAACAACCCCCTGCCCCCCTCAAAGGGTCTCCTGCACGGCCCTGCCCCGGCCCCCCCTAGGTAGAGCCCCCCCACATAACAAATCCCCAATTTAACCCCTGCATGTATATAAGTACATAACTACCTGTATATAAGTACATATTGTGGCGACGGCAAGGAAGGAGTGAGACAGGAGCCCAGGTTTTAAGTGTGCACGCCAACTCCCGTGCCCCATACACCGCACGGCTCCGGGAGTCACCTTTATTTTAAGACACACCACTCACACAGAAACGGGTGTAACAGGGAGTAATATCGCCTTAATTATAATTACACAACAGTTTCATTACCAGAAGTAGCTTTCCAGCAGCCTTATGTGCCCTTTTTATTTGATTTTTGTTCTTTGATTTAGCTCCACCTCCTTCTGTACTCCCGCCCACATTTCTGAGAAGTTTCAAGTTTCCTGTCCCCCCCTGCCCTCTTCTAGTGATGGATTTCGACTCCTCCCTCGTTCACAACATTCAACGAATCACGAATGCAGTTAAGTTACCATTTAGAGATCAAGTTACAGTTCAACTCCGACAAACCAACTGGGGGAGGTATGGGCTTAAATTTGTCTCATTAATACCTGTAAACACACGTTTGCACACGTGTTTTGCTATCCACAAGTACACATTTCTAATTTGTAACTTGTATTTTGTATACGGGTGTACTTGTAATATATCGTGTTTTTGTAAATACACAATTTTCCATTTGTAAAAACATAAAAGCCATTTGCAAAACTGAAAATTCTGCTTGTGAATTCTGCTCTTATATACATGAATCTATGTACTTATATACATGAATCTATAGATTAATGTATATAAGTACATAGATTCATGTATATAAGTACATAAACACCGTATATAAGTACATAAATACCTGTATATAAGTACATACATTCATGCAGTGGCGCAAAAAGTGGGTATGCGCTGTATGCGGTGCATAGGGGCGCCGCACCACGGGGGCGCCCCCGTCAACAATCGCGCAGCACCCCACCCCCCCCACCCCCACCACCACCACGCTCGAAGAAAGTCTGCTTGGGATGATCTCTCAAACACATGTAACAGTAGATCTTCCAGCAGAAGACCGAGCAGCGGCACATTTAAAGAACTTATGGAAGCGCTTGAAAGTTGAAGCGCGTAATGCTGAGCGGACGCACGACCGTCCGCGCGACCGTCCACTGCTCATTCCATATCTACTGGGGCAATTGCTCTGTTCAGTTAGCATTGCGTTAGCTGTGCTGCGGTTTTAAAACCGTACTCCGGAAACCGGGAGGTTTTGGAGTTTAACACGCAGCTGCGCACGAAGTTGCTGTTGTTGTTGTTGGTGTTGTGTTGTTGTGTTGTTGTTGTTGTTGTGTTGTTGTGTTGTTGTTGTGTTGTTGTTGTGTTGTTGTTGTGTTGTTGTTGTGTTGTTGTTATGTTGTTGTTGTGTTGTTTTGTTGTTGTTGTGTTGTTGTTGTTGTGTTGTTGTTGTTGTGTTTTTTTGTGTTGTTGTGTTGTTGTTGTGTTGTTGTTGTTTGTGTTGTTGTTGTGTTGTTGTTGTTGTTGTTGTGTTGTTGTTGTGTTGTTGTGTTGTTGTTGTGTTGTTGTTGTTGTGTTGTTGTTGTGTTGTTGTTGTTGTTGTGTTGTTGTTGTGCTGTGTTGTTGTGTTGTTGTTGTGTTGTTGTTGTTGTGTTGTTGTTGTTGTGTTGTTGTTGTGTTGTTGTTGTTGTGTTGTTGTTGTTGTGTTGTTGTTATGTGTTGTTGTTTTGTTGTTGTTGTGTTGTTGTTGTGTTGTTGTTGTTGTGTTGTTTTGTGTTGTTGTGTTGTTGTTGTGTTGTTGTTGTTGTTCTGTTGTTGTTGTGTTGTTGTTGTGCTGTGTTGTTGTGTTGTTGTTGTGTTGTTGTTGTTGTGTTGTTGTTGTGTTGTTGTTGTTGTGTTGTTGTTGTGTTGTTGTTGTTGTGTTGTTGTTGTGTTGTTGTTCTGTTGTTGTTGTGTTGTTGTTGTGTTGTTGTTGTGTTGTTGTTGTTGTGTTGTTGTTGTGTTGTTGGTGTTGTGTTGGTGTTGTGTTGTTGTTGTTGTGTTGTTGTGTTGTTGTTGTTGTTACGAGTACAAGTATACTCGTATACTTGTATACGAGTACAAGTATACGAGTATACTTGTATAATTATATACAAGTATACAAGTATGTAAGTACACGACTATACAAGTATACAAGTATACGAGTATACTTGTATACTTATATACAAGTATACAAGTATACTCGTATACTTGTATACTTATATATAGACATATATAAGTATACAAGTATACGAGTACAAGTATACTCGTATACTTGTATACTTATATACAAGTATACAAGTATACAAGTATACTCGTATACTTGTATACTTATATATAGACGTATATAAGTATACAAGTATACGAGTACAAGTATACTCGTATACTTGTATACTTATATACAAGTATACAAGTATACTTGTATACTTATATACAAGTATACAAGTATACAAGTATACAAGTATACTTGTATACTTGTATACTTGTACTTGTATACTTGTATACTTATATACAAGTAAACAGTATACAAGTAGTTGTTGTTGTTGTGTTGTTGTTGTTGTGTTGTGTTGTTGTTGTGTTGTTGTTGTTGTGTTGTTGTTGTGTTGTTGTGTTGTTGTTGTGTTGTTGTTGTTGTGTTGTTGTTGTTGTGTTGTTGGTGTTGTGTTGGTGTTGTTGTTGTTGTGTTGTTGTGTTGTTGTTGTTGTTGTTACGAGTACAAGTATACGAGTGAGCGATCGCTCACAGAATCACCGATCGGAACATGGCGTTTCATACGTCACGGCTGCTGAACAGCTCCTTATTGGATACCCGACCCAGAGCTATAGAGAAAGACCCGACGGGACCCGAGGGGACCCGACGGTACCCGACGGGCCGGGTCGGGTTCGGACTCGGTGACGTCTGTGCGATTTGAAATGTGAAACGTAAAACAGCTTATTCTGCATGGTAGCCAATGGGCTGTTTCACACGTTGCAAAGGTTCGACTGTGATTAAAATACATTTTATACATATGACATAAGCGTTGCGCTCATCTGTTTGTTGACATTTCCAAATGCGCTGCAGTTGCGTAATAAAGGCGGACTTTCATAAACACAAACGTAAATGTGTCATAGTATGAAAAAATATAGGGGCAATTGCTCTGTCAGTTAGCATTGCGTTAGCTGTGCTGCGGTTTAAAACCGTACTCCGGAAACCGGAGGTTTTGGAGTTTAACACGCAGCTGCGCACGAAGTTAAACCTGATTGCTGTGTACTGACCGACACAGGATCAGCTGATTCCTAGTTAAACTCGGGTTAAACCGGAAGTACCCTGATTTCCCGTTATACTCCAGCAGATGCAGTCTTAACTTAATGTTGGATGCATTTTGTGCTATAATTACCAACAAAAACGTAATGGGAATGTAAAGTGAACTTTAATATAATAAAACGCAAATAATGTTGAAATATATTATGAAATAGTCTAGGCTACTTTTTGTGGAAATCTGAGTCTGGAATCTGAATCTGCCCTCACCTACGTCAATCAATCAATTACTTGTCATTGTTTTCTCTTGGTGTGCATGCAAACGTGATTAATTAATTGAAGAGGAATTAATATGCGAGTAATTAGGGTAATTCCACGCCTATAAATTCTCGGAGAAGGAGAGGGTCAGTGGCGCAAAAAGTGGGTATGCGCTGTATGCGGCGCATAGGGGCGCCGCACCAGGAGGCGCCCCCGTCAACAATCGCGCGGCACGTAATGTTTATGGGGGGGCGCCAAAATGGTTGCTGCATAACCCCTGACACTGGGTAGTTGCACCCCTGCATTCATGTATATAAGTACATGAATATGAAACACTTTGTTTACCTTACCTGTACATAAATACCTGTATATAAGTACATCAATATGAAACTGTACATAAATATAACTGTGTTAGGCTACAATCACAATAATACACGTGATATTGGTGACCTTTCTAAGTACTCCGTGACCGACAGGCCAACACTGCCCCCTAGCGGAACATATATTGATGCACGTACACGTGGGGACCTCTGGTAACAGCACTGGGGCCACCAGGACTCATTGGGACTATCCATAGCACTGGGGCCACCAGGACTCACTGGGACTATCCATAGCACTGGGGCCACCAGGACTCACTGGGACTATCCATAGCACTGGGGCCACCAGGACTCACTGGGACTATCCATAGCACTGGGGCCACCCAGGACTCACTGGGACTATCCAATGGCCGCACAGCGGGCCCATGGCGTACATGTAAAATCCATAGGTCTGCTGCAGTATTACATCGATATGCAATTCAGGGATGCGACCAAATTGATGTTGTTGCCTCCCTGAGTTATGTGGACCTTTTTTTTAACTCACCATTCACAGCATTAGACGTACTTGTTGAATGATAGCAACTCATAGGCCTATAACTAGACAGAAACCTTGTAACAAACCGCATCCCGCTACACGTTATTATTTTATATGTACAAAAATATTAATAAACCACAAAAACTATTGTGTCCCATCCCTGAATTGAATATCAATGTATACTGTAGGTCTATAGCTATTGTACATGTATGCTCTATATGTAGGCTAATGATGGAGCCTATGGGATATTTTACAAACCATTTCAGCATATTTGAACTGCATGAAAAGCATTATATTTAGACAGACAGACAGACAGACAGATAGACAGATAGATAGACAGATAGACAGATAGATAGATAGATAGATAGATAGATAGATAGATAGATAGATAGATAGATAGATAGATAGATAGATGGCTGTCAATTTTAAAAAGAAATGACGTGTAACTTCATGGAAAACTTTGAAACATGATCATTTATCTGATCAAAACAATGTACCATGTATGTAAAATAGCCACGTGGTGTGTATTGTGGTGGATGGGGGGGGGGGGGGTCATGGCAGCGGGCCTATCACTAACAGCAGCTTTGCGTCGGAACAGCATGAGGCAACATTGCGCCACCCGTGCCACGCCGGCGCGTCACAATGGCGCGTCAGCAGAAACGACCAGACCGCCCCCCGCGGGGATAATAGACCAGTACCCCCCCCACCCCCCCCCCCCCCCCAGCACCCAGCATCACCCAGCAGGACCCAGCAGGACCCAGCACCCCCCAGCACCCAGCAGGACCCAGCACCCCCCCCAGCACCCAGCAGGACCCCCAGCACCCAGCAGGACCCAGCAACCCCCAGCACCCAGCAGGACCCCCCCAGCACCCAGCAGGACCCGTCCTCCCAGGGTGAGTAGCACACGAATGTCGACAGGTATAGGTGTGTGTGTGGGGGGGGGGGGGGGGGGGGGGGGGATGTGTGACAGGTATCGGAGACCCTTTCCCCTACATTGATTAATCCACCCCGACCTCGGACCCTCCCCTCGCGCAGCCAAATGGTCGGACCTGAAGGTGGACGTGGACCTCCTCCTCCTCCTCCTCCTCTCCTCACCGGCTGCTATTTAACCAGGATCCAGCCGCAGGTCCAGGAGTTGCCACCGACTTATAAATCAATTAAATTGTAGGTCACTTCACTTTTAATCAATTTAGGTAAACAACAACAACAACAACAAACAGAAACATGGACAAAGGTAGGCCTATGTTCAATTAATTCGCCAAACTGATTTTAATAGTGGTTTGTTATTAGGTTGTTTTTTTAATTAAATTGGTGTGTGTGTGTGTGTGTGTGTGTGTGTGTGTGTGTGTGTGTGTGTGTGTGTGTGTGTGTGTGTGTGTGTGCACTAACTGTTGCATACATGCTGAACAGCTGTCAAACAAAAACAGTCCAGGTTTGCTGTCCTCATAAAGCAAATCACATGATTTGAAATATTGAACTACCATGCATTGTGATATGGATTAAATATGCTGTCAGTCTTTTTTTATGAAAATATTTGATGAGACTATATTTTAGGCAGCTGTGTGCACTGGCCTACACTTGTCATGAGATATCCAACTTTACTCTAATGCAAACCTGTATGATATGTGACCAACCGAAAGCTTTAAAATGCATCTGCCGCTATCAGCTGATCATTGGGAACCACTGAAACACATGTTATACATGCATGGGACACCTTGTCCTCCTCCAGGTTGTTAACTGTACAGATAATACTCTACAGTCTCATACGATGATAGCACATTTTAGTGGGGGACTGACTACGACCTGGCAGGAAAAATGTGTCTAGAGAGAAAAAAATACTAACCTACCCCCTGGTTTATTATTTATTTATTTGCTGTATTTCGAGGCTTTGATGAGATCAGATTTGGGAAACTGTTAATCTGTGTTCCAGACCGAATTCTTACAAGATTTGATGCTTAAGAATTTGAGGTTCAAGGTTAAGCTGCAATCACAATGTGCACTTGTTCTGAATACAAGTCAGAATAAATCACACACTTTCCAAATAAAATTGTGCATGACAAATTCAAAGAAGAACTCTTTTAGTGATAACATCTAATTTCAGCAATTTGATAATTATAATAGTAATTACCAATTCATTTTAATTTATGTTATAACAATGTTTTTCGACAGTGTTGTCCTCGCTGCTGTCTACTTTCTAAAGGAAAAACACAATGAACAGAAAAAGACCATTTGAATGCTTTCAACACACTCCACAACCCCTACCATACCATACAGTATACTCCTGCAATGTGATTATTAAGTTGTGCATTATTAATTGTTTAGTTTTAAAGACCAGTCTCTCTAAAATAACTGCATTTTATATTTAGATATATTTTAACCAACGCAAAAGATAGCCAATGTTGTCACATTGCTCAAACGATGTATTGATTTCTCCATTGGCAAACACCAATGACCTGCCAGCCGGCTTTGGTAATGAATGTCCTCGCGAACAAATAAAGATACAATCCAGCCTCTGCCAACGACACAATTCAAACGATATTCATGAGGAAGTCATTACTAGGCAAAACCCATAGCAACCCTATTGGCCCAACCATTTCCATTAAACGTTTCATGGTATCCATACAACGAAGTTCAGCACCTCCCACAGGAAACGCCACCTTCACTACCTTTTCCAGAAGAGGCGTGGCGTGCAGCAGAGGCTGAAAGTGGAGAATACGTATTTGAAACTCCCCTTCGTTTCCACCCTCTGTCAGCCCGCAGCACCATGATGGAGTTCTGGAAGGAGCACTCCAGGAAGGCCACAGTGGAGGAGATGATGCTGGACTCCCACGCCAGGGAGTTGACCAAGCAGGAGCTGCCTGAGATCCTCTCCCTGCTGCCCAGCCTGGCCAGCCAACGAGTGCTGGAGCTGGGTGCTGGCATCGGGTCAGTGGAGCTTTATGTCCCTAACCCTGCAATGTCTAGGATGCTTTGTGTGCCTGTGTGTGTGTGTGTGTGCACCTCTTCACCTCAAGCCAAAAAATGGACAAGAAACCCCTTTAGGACAATGGGAGAAACCTTGAGAAGGGACATACCCTTTTAAGAAGTGAGGTTCTTGCCAGCGCACGTCATGGTAGTAAAACAGCAATAATGCTATTAAGGCAGACAAAAAATGGCATGGTGAAAATACCAAAAATGCCAAAATACCAGAAGAGGGGAACACAGTCTGAAGGCATCTAAAGTCTGACTGAAAATCTCTGCTAATATCTATGAAATCAAATCAATTGTTTTCTTGTTAAGTATGGAAGATCTCGTTAGATAGTTTTATCAGATTACAAGATTTCAAACAGGCTGATAGAAGTCCTCTGTCTAACGGTGAGATGAGTTATATCTGAACACAGCATGACTCACCATTAGATCTCATCAATTACCCTCTCCATAGTGATTTATTCCATGTTTCCAGACAGGCCTGCCTTGTAATCATTTGTTATTTTAATTCACAATCAACCTGACAACCTTAACACACACACACACACACACACAGGCTAACCAGTGCCTCCTGTGTGTCGCTAGACGTTTCACCAGCCACCTGCTAACCAGCGCTGACCATGTGATGGCTGTTGACTTCA
The DNA here is from genome assembly GCA_030340625.1 of Merluccius polli. NCBI lineage: Eukaryota > Metazoa > Chordata > Actinopteri > Gadiformes > Merlucciidae > Merluccius > Merluccius polli. The sequence continues at coordinate 120,019 of JAOPHQ010004597.1, read as the reverse complement.
TGGAAAGCTTCATTGAGAAAAACAGACAAGAAAATGGTCACCATAGCAACGCTGCCCTTCCTCCAAGCCGACGTCACGAAACTTGAGTTCCCCACAAACAGGTACGACCTTGTCAAGTATGTCCAACATCCTTGTATATCCAGGTTCCTGGAAAACCAGAAACACTTAACTGCAGGCTAACTACCCCACACCTTCGGCGGTCTCCGACAGCTACGACGTGATCTTCTCCAACTGGCTGCTCATGTACCTGAGTGACGAGGAGCTGGAGCGTCTGGTGGAGAAGATGCTGGGCTGGCTGGCGCCCGGTGGCTTCCTCTTCTTCAGGGAGTCCTGCAATCACCAGTCAGGTACCACAGCTGATGACACACACACACACAACTAAGTGTCACACCTAATCATCGCCTTTAATGGACAGATGCCACACATCACCGTATTCACACTAGAGCCGATACTAATTCTTGTTCAGATTGTTCAGATTCAAAGTACTTCATTTAAAGAGTAAGCAAACACTCAAATGAAACACAGCAACAGCCCACCCCTGGTGATGAACTGGTATTTGCAGTTGTTTGTCGGTTTTGAGGCTCACTCCAACGTTGTTATAGTTTGTAGGATATGGAATCTCACTTTGAAAATTGACCAAATCGATTGGCCATTGAAAAACCAACCAATCAAACAAATTCCTAAAAAAATGCGTTTCAAGAGTCGAGTGCAATGTCGTTGCGTAATCATGATGACTGAGCCATTGAAAGTGGATCCCACCCCCCCCCAGGTGATTGTAAGAGGGACTTTAACCCAACACTGTACCGGACCCAGGCCCAGTACAGCCACCTCATCACATCAGCACAGTGGACGGAGCCGGAAGGGCAGCAGAAGTTTGGCTTCGACATTGTTCTGACAAAAAAAGTCCAGACCTATGTTAAGGTATAGCTGATTAGCTGAAGGTATATTACTATTTTAAGTTTTCAAGAACTGCAAATCCTAAGATTATCACCAAACATACAGCAGTCTGCTACACACTAAGACCCTAAGACACACTCTTTGCCAACTCCTATACAATTCATATGTTTGACCTTTTCCTATCACTCATCCCATCATTGTCCCATCTCCATTTTCTTCTTTCTTTGTGCTCCTCCACATCCTCCTCTTATTTTCCTCTTTATGGTCCAGATGAAGAACAACCAGAACCAGATCTGCTGGCTGCTGGAAAAGGTTCCTCGTTCCAAGGTCACTCAGGGCGGCTTCAGCACCTTCCAGCAGTTCCTGGATAACCAGCAGTACACTCGACGGGGCATCCTGCGCTACGAGAAGATGTTTGGGGCCGGCTACGTCAGCACAGGAGGGCTCACCACAACCAAGGTAATCTTAAAGGACAATTCCGGTGCCAAATGAGACCATATGATCATAACACATGTCCACCGAGTTGGACCGTTCTCTGGGATCAGTTTTCATTCTAGTCGAATGGAACCAAAGTTCTCGAAAACCACTAATGATCTTATAAACGCTAGCTGTGGGGGCAGATATTCATGTAAAATAAATCGCAATCCTATACCACTAACAAGGCTCAAAATCACACCACACTTCCACGGTAGCATAATGAGGGTCCCTACATGTAAAACGAAGCATTGAGAACTTTGTAAGTGTACAGACATTTTATTAAAAAGAAAGTTTAGAAAGCCAGTGCCTTCACGAAAACAAGCGGGGCGCCATCTTTGGAAAACAGTCACGACCAGTCGAGAGACGAACGCAGCCGGGAAAAGCACAAACACAAACCATTTTCTTCTCTTCTCTATGCACACGCACTGTTCGCACTTCGAACACCTTCTACTACAGATTGCACACCTTCTGATTCATGGACATCTCATGTGTTCGCCTCTTCCGGCTCATTACGTTGCACGCCGTTCGACTGGTCGTGACTGTTTTCCAAAGATGGCTTGTTTTCGTGAAGGCACTGGCTTTCTAAACTTTCTTTTTAATAAACTGTCTGTACACTTACAAAGTTCTCAATGCTTCGTTTTACATGTAGGGACCCTCATTATGCTACCGTGGAAGTGTGGTGTGATTTTGAGCCTTGTTAGTGGTATAGGATTGCGATTTATTTTACATGAATATCTGCCCCCACAGCTAGCGTTATACGCTAATTAGCGGTTTTCGAGAACTTTGGTTCCATTCGACTAGAATGAAAACTGATCCCAGAGAACGGTCCAACTCGGTGGACATGTGTTATGATCATATGGTCTCATTTTGCACCAGAATTGTCCTTTAACCAAACGAAAACACATGTGTTATCTCCTGCACCCAACTATCTCCAGTCTAGAAGTTCACGCCCACAGTGCACTAAGGGTAGCCTAGTCCTAACTAGACCTTGGTACTCATTACATTCATACTAAAGGTCTAGCAGTGCTGTAGAGACAAACGATGTCTCACTTGAAGGCGGGTGCTGTTGAAGTTTAAAACCTATTGGCTCTGCCCAGTGCCACTCTGGATCTGCCTTAACCAATCGCTAACGTTTGGTCGTGACGTATTTCATGCGCCAGAAACCACGTTGCGCGCAGTATACAAACGGCAGATGCAGTGAGCATTAGCATTAGCCTGGTTCCGCCCGCCTCCGTACTTTCCGCTCAATAACTGAAATTCGCGCACGACCTCTACGTCACTGTTCTCAGGCCGCGCCTCCTGTTCGCTGATTGGACCGCAGATTTTGGGGAAAAGAAATCGTTCTAACATAGTAGCATCGCCAGACCTAGTACTGAAGTGAAATGAAATTTGAGTGGAAGTACGTAGGTGGGTGGAGCCAGGCTACACTAAGGGTATGCTTAAAAGAAAATAGACGGAGACTGTCCAACTGCTGTCGAATGTGACAATATAGTGTACAATATAGTCACAGTGAATATATATAGTAAATATATTTTGATATTTTGAACCTGTTGCACAGTCAGTACTTAAAATAAAAATATGTTTAAAGATACAATGTGTAGAATTAAGTGGCATCTCTATATCAGTAGTACCTACTGGCACCTTACTGGCCACTACAGGCCACCGTAGCGTCAGGACCTACTGGTACCTTACAGGCCACCGTAGCTTCAGTACCTATTGGTACCTTACTGGCCACTACAGGCCACCGTAGCTTCAGTACCTACTGGTACCTTACTGGCCACTACAGGCCACCGTAGCTTCAGTACCTACTGGTACTTACTGGCCAGTACAGACCAGCTTCTCCTACCTCGTTGGAAAAGGAGAGGTGAGGGGGGGGGGGGGGGGGGGGGGGGGGGTATTCAGTTGGTTGTAATCTGCAACCCTCACCGCTGCCACAAAATTTTACACATTGTACCTTTAAACTGGAACATATTTGGGTTGTGCAATGAACTGGTCCTACCTGCTTGTCAATGTATATGGGTCAACATGATAACATGTTATCTACTGTAAATGCTCTCGATGGATTTAGAGCTCAAGGATTCTGTATTGGTTTGAACAGGAGTTTGTGGACCTATTAAACTTGAAACCTGGCCAGAAGGTTCTTGACGTTGGTTGTGGCATTGGTGGGGGAAACTTCTACATGGCAAAGGTACGTTGCCTAGCAACACATCACATCATCATTTCATATGAGAATAAATATGATTTAGGTATAATTATACACCCTAAAATGCTTCACCCTAAAGTACAACATATATGGCCTGCAATCAATACCCTTTTTTATCCCTTGTCATTATTAATATTCATTTTAGTGAGGTTTATTGTTGAACCGAAACAAAGTTCCTCTCCAGCTAGATTAAGTGTCAAGTATCAATTAAAAGTATCAAGATTACTTACACTTCAAGTCGAGTCAAAAGTATTGTGTGGATAAATACAACAACGACAAGAGCGTACAAGATTAGCTCTCTGGTGGTTATGATTATTGTCTGTGTGGTTTTTAGACGTTTGGGGTGGAGGTGCTAGGATTGGACCTGTCAGAAAACATGGTAGAAATCGCTATGGAGAGGGCAATCGATGAGAAGCTGCCAATGGTGAGTCATGCTGTGGTCAGAGGTAAATATAGGGTATTATATACACTGCATACAACACATACACCACCTATTATTATCAATAGCCAGAATGTTACACTTACCTTATTAAATTGAATTCATAAGAAGACCACAACACTAACCCACAAAACAGGATTGGTGATTTCTGATGTTGTGGGGGAGCACAAAGAAAGAAAGTTTTCAACAAGTATAATACAACATAAAGTATTCATGCCACTTTACATAATTCCCTGCTGGAAAATACTCATTTCGATATGACGAGTTAAATGTTGATTCATTACAGTAGTTGTATGCTTAGTTTTTCGTTAATCTATGATTGAGTCATGGAAACATAACTTAACCCTCTGTGGGATTGTTTTGCATTTGGTTAACCATAAATGAATGAATGTTTCCTTGAACATTATGACTCAAGTTTGGGTCACCGACCAAAATGCCAACAGCAAACCAACAAGATGGATGGGGGACCTCAACATAAGACTATGTTTAGATTGAGGATTGTTGGTTTGATATATGCATGTTATAGAAGTAATATTAACCCCTCCCGTGCTTCAGGTCCACTTTGAGGTGGCTGACGCCACCAAGCGCTCCTTCGAAGAGGGGTCCTTTGACGTCATCTACAGCAGAGACACCATCCTCCACATAGACGACAAGCTGGCCCTCTTCAAACGCTTCCATGTGAGTCCCCCCCCCCCCCCCCCGACCGCCGATCACCGCTAATATAATATCCACATGCCTTTAACTTAGCCTATTAGTATGTTCTTGAGCTTCTACGACCGGCCCAAATATGGCAATAAGCTGCATGCATTCAAATGGGTTTTTTCCAGCCTCTGCAGCCAATCAAAGCCCTTCATTCATTCCTCTGTTTGACCCCATTACACACTCATGATTCCTCCTTGTCCAGTCGTGGCTGAGGCCGGGAGGCCAGCTGCTGATCAGTGACTACTGCTGCGGGGAGAAACCCTGGACCCCGTCCTTCCAGGAGTACGTCCAACAGAGGGGCTACATCCTCTACACAGTCAAGCAGTACGGCGAGGTAGACACCCCGCTGGATACATAGGTGTCCATTCCTTTATCGGTCCCAGGGGGAAGTTGTTTCTGTTACGGTGACACTTTAGATTAGGGACCATATGTTCACCATTAACTAGTTGTCAATATAAAGCACTTATTAATTCCTTATTCTGCATTACTAGGCCATTAACTAAGAGTGTTACCTCAATAACCTCCTAATTACTGCTTATTGATAGGAAGTAAGAAAGTTGTTTTTAAGTGTTAATAGCGTCCAAATATGTCTAACTTAAGTCTTTCTAACTCAGACTTTCTAATGTTCCCCATTCTGATGTGAGGTCTTGCTCATCACTAATTCACTAGTATGTCATGTTTGTCACGTATTAACACACACAGTTTCCCTATTCCCTATAAGTTGCCTCCATATCATATTTAGTAAATCCATTATTGCACACAACTACTGCAATTAACAGACCCTATTCTTATTTAATATGTGTTATTAAAGGAGAATGACATTATATTCTTGTGGTACTACCACCTTATAAGGCCCATACTGAGAAAAACATACTAAGATCCTTACTTCCTATCAATAAGCAGTAATTAGGAGGTTATTGAGGTACAACTACTAGGCCATTAACTAAGAGTTTTACCTCAATAACCTCATAATTACTGCTTAATGATAGGAAGTAAGAAAGTTGTTTTTCTATTCTTCTAAGTGTTATTTGCGTCCAAATAAGTCTAAATTAAGTCTTTCTAACTCTGACTTTCTAATGTTCCCCATTCTGATGTGAGGTCTTGCTCATCACTAATTCACTAGTATGTCATGTTTGTCACGTATTAACACACACAGGTTCCCTATTCCCTATAGGTTGCCTCCTCATCACATTTAGCAAATCCATTATAGCACACAACTACTGCAATTAACAGACCCTATTCTCATTTAATATGTGTTATTAAGGGAGAATGACATTATATTCTTGTGGTACTACCACCTTATAAGGCCCATACTGAGAAAAACATACTAAGATCCTTACTTCCTATCAATAAGCAGTAATTAGGAGGTTATTGAGGTACAACTACTAGGCCATTAACTAAGAGTTTTACCTCAATAACCTCATAATTACTGCTTATTGATAGGAAGTAAGGATGTTAGTATGTTTTTTATACTAAAAATGTGCTTTATAATGACTAATAAATAGCCAATATGCTACTAATATGCATGCTAAGAAGCAACTAGTTAATGGTGAATATGTGGTCCCTCATCTAAAGTGTTACCGGGAAAAATATTATTAAAAATATTAATAACACAAGTACGGTATGGCAATCGACATATAGAAAGAAATGTGCATCTGCACAAAAAAATTCATTTGTCAAGAAATAAAATGGGCATATAAAAAATGTGCATCTATGCACAACACATACACATCTACATAAGTGGCGTTATATGCTATTCTCCAACTAACCAATTGACTAGTCCCGTTATATGTACGTTTATTCACGTTAGATTTGTACTCTTTAGTGTCTCACCGTGTGTCCAACCTCCTCCACAGTTTATTGAAGAGGCTGGTTTCTGCAGTGTGCGGGCGGAGGACAGGACTGCCCAGTTCATCCGGGTGATCCAGACAGAGCTGGACAGAGCGGACGCCATTAAAGGAGAGTTCATTAAGGTGAGCCACTTGCCAGAGGAAATAGGCCAATTCCCAATAGGCCAGGAGTAGGCCTCAAACATACAACATTAGTTATGCTATGTATAAATATGTATACATTTACCTGTTGCAAGCAGACATTCACATTCACGTCACACTCCACTCAAACACACACACACATGCTGGATGGATGGCTGGATGATTCAATTCAATTAAGCAATATGACATGAGAGGGAGTGCTATTATGTTGAATTATATCAGAATTATATTATTATTACGACGGTACATACGTACCTACGACTGCATGACCTCCAGTGTGATATTGCTTTTATACAACAGTTCTACAATTAGTTGACGGTAATAATCAACAACAGATTATGATTATTTGGTTTATTTATTCATGTATTTGGCTCCGCCAACACAAATAGTTCTGCGTTAACCAAGCAACACGTTAACATTTCCTGTTACTGCAGGCCGGCCACTGTGTCTGTTATTACTAGAGCAGCTGTAAAGCGGAGGGATACATAGAGTAGAGTTAAAAGTCCCAGTGCTGTTATACTGAATATCAGAACTAACTGTTGTATAATTCATCATACGTCCCATGTGGACTTGGACTTGGACTCAATTGGCTCATGCTGCAGTTGAAATGCATCAATAATGAAGGATGAATAGCTGGATGGATGATGGATGGATGATGGATGGATGGATGGATGGATGATGGATGAATGAACAGTTAAACAGTGTTCCCCTGTGTGTCCTCCCTCCGGTGCAGGAGTTCTCAGAGGAGGACTACCTTGCCATTGTCAACGGCTGGAGTGACAAACTGCAGCGCTGCGACACGGGAGACCAGCGATGGGGGCTCTTCTACGCAACCAAACACTGAGTCAGAGACAGGAGGAGGAGAGGAAGGAAGTCAACAGAAGAAGAAGAAGAAGAAGAAGAAGAAGAAGAAGAAGAAGAAGAAGAAGAAGAAGAAGAAGAAGAAGAGACAGAACGCCTCGAGTCTTCACACCCGATGCCGGAGATGTGCGATGTGCCGCGACCCACATCGACCCAACAGTCATAGTACACAAGGCAATTTTGTTTTGTGACACCCTGTACGTTACAGGGATTTCGTGCAGGTACATCTCAAACTGCATTGTCCTGGTGCTTGACCTTAATGTAGCAAGATAGCACATTAGGATGTGTTGTTGGTTTTTTTTTCCGGACAAATCTGAAATGTAATTACCTCAAACGCAAACATTTTTTTGTTGGGAATAAATGAGTTGAAATCTAAACAAGACTGTAGTATTTATATGTATTGTGCTGAAATCAGGTCATCGCATAATCTTTTTGGGTAATATCGTTTGAAAGGTTATTTTCTCAACGGCAGGTGTTGCATAAAGGACCTGGACTTCACACCCAGGGGTTGTTCTGAAGCAACGAGCCTCCGTCTGTGTGTTCAGAGTTTACACAATATTACGGTCAACGTGTCCCGGGAATCTTAACTTTTTCACATGCAGTGTTTAGTCTTCAACTTTCAACTGTCATGAGAATATATATCTGCTACTACGGGTATTTCTCAATGTATTTTGTTTCATATGTGTATGAATGTGTTGAGATTATGTTTTCTATCAGGCTATATCGATGAAATTCCAATCAATTAACTCACAAAATCAATTCCAAACCCATTAAACAGCACAACGCAAACATACGAAGCAGGAGACACATGCATTACAATGAAGTATACAATGAAGAAACTTATGAGGGGAGTTTCTGTTTATCAACTAGAATATTAGCAAACATTTTTCCATTCCTGCTCCTGCCTTTTTACTTCTCTTTACTCAGTATATACTCAGAAATGTCTTTACTCAGTATATACTCAGAAATGTCTGCGTGACTGCACTCCGGTAAAAGTCCAGAGTTCAGATTGGGTAATGCAATACATATTCAGCCCCCTGTAGTTCCTGCCATGTTCAAATGGGGAACTAGGGATTGATGAAATCTCTAAATGTAACATCTCCATGTGGAATTGATTTATACCTACCTTTTTACAACTTTCCATTTTCCAATCAATGTTGAGGGGATATTTTTAGGTTCAATAATAGTTGGGGTTAGGGTTAGGGTTAAAATTTATATTAATTTAATAATAATCAATTGAATTATTATTATTATTATTAGTATTATTATTAATAATAATAATAATAATTAGTAGTAGTAGTAGTGGTAGTATCATTATTATTATTATTATTATTGTTGTTGTTGATGATGATGTTATTATTATTTAACAACTATACAATACATATACAGCATATATTTGTCAAGATGATACTTTATTATGAAGGTAAGCCTATATTCTACTAATCTTTGTGTAAATATGCAGTTAACGTTGCCAGTCATAGGCTTTCTGTTATGACGTTATGTTGAACATGAATGATAGTGAAACGTTTGTAACTTAAAGGTCTCATTCCGCGAGAAACAGTTTAATACTTGTTTTTGTTGAAATACTATAGGTCTCACCGAATTGCATGTGCGTGCTGCGCGTGAAAACGTTCTTCTACCCCCATTGCCTGTATTTGGCAATGAAAGAACAGAGAAAAAAACACTGAGAAAAATCAGCGGATGAGAAAAGCCCCACGGACTGACGTCAGTCCGTGAATTAGTATTCATGGCCTCGCCTCCGCTACCGCCCACCGAAAGTCAGGAAGTAGCAGGACTGTGCAACAGCACAGTCGCGATTCTCGACTCGTCTCGCACTAGTTGAATATGGAGCGGAAAAATCCTCACTGCGCACTGGAGGTAGCGTCACAGTGCTGTTAGCCAACCAGAGGCGAGTTCATTAGCATGTCATGCATATTCATGATGAGAGGCGAAATCGTGTCGTTCGCCCCCCCCCCACCTCCCCCACCAAACTAAAACAGCATGAAACAGGCGCGGCAGAGCATTTTTTTAACCAAAATCGGTACTGAGGGTATTTATTAACACTAGAGACCACCGCAAAATTAATGAAAAAACGATGAGATGAGACCTTTAACCCCTTTCTAAACCGCCTGCAGTAGTTATGAACGACCACAAGGGGGAAGAAAAGCTCACTTTAAACTTTGCTTTCATTAATATCCAATCTTGGAGTTTCAAACATTCTGTCAAGCATTATTATATGTGTCTATCTATCTGTCTATCTATCTATGTATCTGTCTATCTATCTGTCTGTCTGTCTGTCTGATGCTATAGCTGAACTTCAGGGGGATAGGGGCGAGGGGGGGAGTAACAGGTTTGATTTTAACCACTAAGGGCGTCTTCCCACCGGCTACAGGAGGAGTTAAAACAGCGCTGGCCGAGCTTGTGTCCACTGTTGGCCAAAGATGGATTGACAATGCTATCGATGTAGTTATCAGTCTGGATCACTCTTCTGGATCCGAGATGAATGGTCATATCATGGTTGTTATTCATGGTCACTCACTCACATGGTCATGTGCGCTATGGCAATGTTTTATTCCCAGTATTACAAACCAAATGTAACGGTAAGCGGTAAGTATTTATAGTATGCTGATGAGCCAAGTCATCTGCCCCATGGTGTCACGCATGTGATGTCATTCATTCATCATCATTATTGACTCACACAGTGCTTTCCTAAATCCTAAATTGTATAGTTATTAATTAACTAATAATAATAATAATTATTATTATTATTATTATTATTATTATTATTATTATTATTATTATTGTATACATAAATGAAATCATTTTAACCTAGGAATATCCAACATTGATTGGAAAATGGTAAGTTGTAAAAAGGTCCTATAGTATGTACTATAAAATACAGATCAATTCCACATGGAGAAGTTACATTTAGAGATTATCAATCCCTAGGTCTGGACATGGCTGACTACAGGGTCTGGACATGGCTGACTACAGGGTCTGGACATGGCTGACTACAGGGTCTGGACATGGCTGAGTACAGGGTCTGGACATGGCTGACTACAGGGTCTGGACATGGCTGACTACAGGGTCTGGACATGGCTGACTACAGGGTCTGGACATGGCAGACTACAGGGTCTGGACATGGCAGACTACAGGGTCTGGACATGGCTGACTACAGGGTCTGGACATGGCTGACTACAGGGTCTGGACATGGCTGACTACAGGGTCTGGACATGGCAGACTACAGGGTCTGGACATGGCAGACTACAGGGTCTGGACATGGCAGACTACAGGGTCTGGACATGGCAGACTACAGGGTCTGGACATGGCAGACTACAGGGTCTGGACATGGCTGACTACAGGGTCTGGACATGGCTGACTACAGGGTCTGGACATGGCTGAGTACAGGGGTCTGGACATGGCTGACTACAGGGTCTGAACATGGCAGACTACAGGGTCTGGACATGGCTGACTACAGGGTCTGGACATGGCAGACTACAGGGTCTGGACATGGCTGACAGGGTCTGGACATGGCAGACTACAGGGTCTGGACATGGCTGACTACAGGGTCTGGACATGGCTGACAGGGTCTGGACATGGCAGACTACAGGGTCTGGACATGGCTGACAGGGTCTGGACATGGCAGACTACAGGGTCTGGACATGGCTGACTACAGGGGTCTGAACATGGCTGACTACAGGGGTCTGAACATGGAGAAATGAAAAGAAGCAGCTGAGAAAGAGAAAGCAACATCTCCCATAGGCCTATAGGTCCTCTTCTTGACCATGAGTCCTTACGCCACTGTACCATAATTTTGCAACCATGCGTTTTGTGTGTGTGTGTGTGTGTGTGTGTGTGTGTGTGTGTGTGTGTCTGTCTGTCTGTCTGTCTGTCTGTCTGTCTGTCTGTCTGTGTGTGTGTGTGTGTGTGTGTGTGTGTGTGTGTGTGTGTGTGTGTGTGTGTGTGTGTGTGTGTGTGTGTCTGTCTGTCTGTCTGTCTGTCTGTGTCCGTGTGTGTGTGTGTGTGTGTGTGTGTGTGTGTGTGTGTGTGTGTGTGTGTGTGTGTGTGTGTGTGTGTGTGTGTGTGTGAACATGAGTTGGAAAACGGCGTGACGTCGCCGTCTCAACACACGTCCGTCTGTCGGTCTGTCTGGTTTTTTTGTAACGGGTGCGCGCCCACACCGTCCCTTTAAATATCGCTGTCCGCGGGACCAGGAGCCCAGATAACCATAGAACCTGTCCGCGGGACCAGAACCTCAGAGAACCACCTACCTGTCCGCGGGACCAGGAGCCCAGATAACCACCTAGGACCTGTTCGCGGAACCAGGACCTCAGAGAACCACCTACCTGTGCGCGCGGGACCAGGAGCCCAGAGAACCACCTAGGACCTGTCCACGGGACCAGGAGCCCAGATAACCACCTAGGACCTGTCCACAGGACAAGGACTTCAGAGAACCACCTACCTGTCCGCGCGGGACCAGGACCTCAGAGAACCACCTACCTGTGCGCGCGGGACAGGCGCAATGCGCGCTCTGCTCCTACTACTGGGTCTGCCGCTCATCTGCGCGCTGGCCGCCGCGCCGCCGCCGCCGTCGCCGCCGCCTCCCAACACCAGACACTTCTACATCGCGGCCGTGGAGATCGGATGGGACTACGTGTTCGTGGACCGCGCAGGTCCCGCGTCGGAACCAAGGTGAAGGGGCTGAAATGTCGCCCTGTATGGCACATCATAGACTTTTTTTTTTGCCTAATAATATGAGTGTTGATTTTGAAGTTTCAAGTTGAATGGGACTGTATGTGTGTTACTTTATTCGAGTGTTTTGTGTGTTCATATAGACAGAGGTCCAAAGATGCTCCTCAGAAGTACATCAAGGCGGTGTACCGGGAGTACACCGACCGCACCTACTCCACCCCTACACCTCGGCCGGCCTGGGCAGGTGGGTCTATTCATTTGGATAAAGCATCAATGTTGAATTTATATCAATAATCATAATAATCATTTTTAATTTTAAAATGGTATACATTTTTTCAACAAAAAAAATTGAAAAAAATTGAAAAAATGTATAACATTTTAAAATTAAAAATTCATTATATATATATATATATATATATATATATATATATATATATATATATATATATACCGGTATACTGATAAGATGAGTGATTTATAAGTATGATAAATGGTGACCTGGTGTGATCAAGAAGTGGTTCAAGTTAGCTGGGAATATGCTGCTTGTATTTATTTAGTCTTGAAGGGCCTGGGAATGAAAGATACTTGTTCCTAGAAATGTAATTTAATTCATTTGTATTTAATGGCAAAATTAGATCATGACACGTAGTCCAACCCTAACCCTAACCCCAACTATTATTGATTAATCATGTGTGGTTAATGAGGCACTACACATACTATTCTATTTAAATGATATTTCCATCAAGAAGGGAAAAAAACCCACGTTATTTCCATGACATCGACACTCTTTCATTTTGAGGCCATGAATAATGCATATGGTCACAGTAGACTCCTCTGGACTAAAATGTCACGAAACAGGTCTATACTATATCAGGGGTATGTGTGTCGGCATCCCGCAGGTATCCAGGGCCCGGTGATCCACGCCCAGGCGGGAGACAGACTGGTGGTCCACTTCAAGAACCTGGCCTCCCAGGCCTTCAGCATCAGCCCTGTGGGGATCACCTACTGGAAGCAGGCTGAAGGTAAAGATGGGTGTGCTGACAGGATGGGTTTATTATTCAGACACCGTTTTAGTATTGTTGCTTCATGAGCTGGGTAGGCATACGTTCATCACTGGAGACAAATATGTGTGAAGCTATATTCAAAAAATATGAATCGATCCATCTGTGTTGTGCAAATATAATGTGGTCTGTTGGTATATGGAAACCGTTTATGGATTTGTGTGTGGCTACATTCTCGGTTAGATTTTTTATTTTACACATTATACGTGTCTTCACAATACAATCAACCCCATGTGTTCGTCGTTCTTTCAAACAAAAATATTCAAGCAGATATCTCCTTCTTCTGAAAGGTATCTAAAATGAGCATGGGCCTAAAATGATAATTTACTGTAAGGTACTTTATTTCCTTGATCTGTCTTCCCAAACACCTCTCTGATCTGCTGATCAGCTCAGGGCCTAAATACTGGTCTCAATACTTCCCGGTCAATTCAACTATAAGACTTCCTGCCACTGAGATAATCTCACAGGCTGTAATCCTATGTGTGTGTGTGTGTGTGTGTGTGTGTGTGTGTGTGTGTGTGTGTGTGTGTGTGTGTGTGTGTGTGTGTGTGTGTGTGTGTGTGTGTGTGTGTGTGTGTGTGTGTGTGTGTGTGTGTGTGTGTGTGTGTGTGTGTGTGTGTGTGTGTGTGTGTGTGTGTGAGTGAGAGACAGAGAGAGACAGAGACAGAGAGAGAGAGAGAGAGAGAGATTGCGGGTGTGAGTGAGAGAGAGAGAGAGAGAGAGAGAGATTGCGGGTGTGGGTGTGAGTGTGGGAGTGAGAGTGAGAGACAGAGAGAGATAGAGAGAGAGAGAGAGAGAGAGAGAGAGAGAGACAGAGAGAGAGACAGAGAGAGAGAGAGATTGCGGGTGTGGGAGTATGAGTGTGTTATAAGGAGTAGTTACAAATATGTTCCCATTACTAATATTAATTGCATCACCGATGTTTCACCATAGCGCCGTGATTCCCTCGCTTCTGTTTTCCTCGAATCACAACGATTATAGATAGAGAGCTGAATATTCCTCATGTGAATGTGTCTCATTCAAATGGGGAAGCACATCCGTCTGTCTGTCTGTCTGTCTGTCTGTCTGTCTGTCTGTCTGTTCATCTAAACATGCATCTGACTATCTATCTGTCTCTCTTGCGCTCTCTCGCTCTGTCTGTCTGTCTGTCTGTCTGTTCATCTAAACATGCATCTAACTGTCTGACTATCTATCTGTCTCTCTTGCGGTCTCTCTCGCTTTGTCTGTCTGTCTGTCTGTCCATCTAAACATGCATCTAACTGTCTGACTATCTATCTGTCTCTCTCTCTCTCGCTCTCTCTCGCTCTCTCTTGCTCTCTCTGTCTGTCTGTCCATCTAAACATGCATCTAACTGTCTGACTATCTATCTGTCTCTATCTCTCGCTCTCTCTCGCTCTGTCTGTCTGTCTGTCCATCTAAACTTGCATCTAACTGTCTGACTATCTATCTGTCTCTCTCTCTCTCGCTCTCTCTTGCTCTCTCTCGCTCTGTCTGTCTGTCTGTCTGTCTGTCTGTCTGTCTGTCTGTCCATCTAAACATGCATCTAACTGTCTGACTATCTATCTGTCTCTCTCTCTCTCGCTCTCTCTTGCTCTCTCTCGCTCTGTCTGTCTGTCTGTCTGTCTGTCCATCTAAACATGCATCTAACTGTCTGACTATCTATCTGTCTCTCTCTCTCTCGCTCTCTCTTGCTCTGTCTGTCTGTCTGTTCATCTAAACATGCATCTAACTGTCTGACTATCTATCTGTCTCTCTCTCTCTCGCTCTGTCTGTCTGCCTGTCTGTCTGTCCATCTAAACATGCATCTAACTGTCTGACTATCTATCTGTCTCTCTCTCTCGCTCTCTCTCGCTCTCTCTCGCTCTGCCTATCTGTCCGGCCGTCCGTCCCTCCCTCCCTCCCTCCCTCCCTCCCCGCAGGGGCGGGCTACGAGGACTCGACGGCGGGCCAGGAGAAGCAGGACGACGCGGTGTCCCCGGGGGGGTACTACGAGTACGTGTGGGACATCAGCCCCAAGGACGGCCCCACCAGCAGCGACCCAGAGTGCCTGACCTACTCCTACTCCTCCCAGGTGGACACGGTGCGCGACATCAACTCCGGGCTGGTGGGAGCGCTGCTCATCTGCAAGTCCAGTGAGTCGCCGCCTATGCCGTGGGTCCGGTTAGACTTAGACTTAGACTAGACTTTATTGATCCCTTCAAGAGATGACTCCCTCAAGGAAATTGTATTACAGCCGCGGCAAAGTAGCGGTAGACAACCGAACGTTCACCGCAATTCATAGTCGATCCAGACAGTATTATATACACCGGCTGAATTGAAGGGAGTCAGAACCAATGTTGTGTGTGTGTGTGTGTGTGTGTGTGTGTCCATAGGTGCGTTCAGAAAGGACGGAGAGCGGAAAAGCCCGGAGTTTGTGCTGCTGTTCGCCGTGTTTGACGAGAGAAAGAGCTGGTACGGCGAGGTGGGGGAGAGGAAGGTGAGGGAGAAGTTCAGGAACACCGGCGGACAGAAGGAGTACCACACCATCAACGGATACATCAACACCACCTTACCCGGTATGAACCTCTTCTGGTCCGAAAACGGAAGCGGAGAGGCGTTGGTGGTTCAAAGATAGGACGTGCTACTCCTGTGTCCCTGGATGGCTCACACGGAAATTGATTAAACTGTGTGTGCGTGTGTGTGTGTGCGCGCGTGTGTGTGTGTGTACAGGCCTGACAATGTGTCAGAAACACAGTCACGTGTTTTGGCACCTGATTGGAGTGGGAACAGCTCCGGAAATACACTCCATCCAGTTTCAGGATCACAGCCTCCAGGTGACCCACGCATGAACCCCCCGATTCTAATGAAAATATATGAATCACCGTGAATGAGAAGTGTGCTAATGTGCGTGTTAATGTTAAGCTAAAAAACAGCGCACAATACAATCGAGAATATTCAAATGATGATATCGGCATGGAGAATCCTACATGTACAAATCAATCTTTTCTCAGGTGATGTCCCACCGGAAGATCACCATGGAGATGACCCCCATGACCTTCACCGCAGCAGAAATGAAGCCCACTACACAAGGCCACTTCCTTATCAGCTGCCGGATACACGCCCATCGCAACGGTGAGACCAGTACACCCCCCACCACCACCCCCACCCCCACCCAACACTGGGACTATCAGTGGAAGTGCAGCAGAGCCGTGGGAAAGGAAGCCGTGCGTTTGTTCTGTTACGTTGCATTATCTCAATTCTGCTTGACAGTTGTCCTGACCTGAGACCTGTCACATGCTGACCCTGACCCCCTACAGCTTTCTTAAAATACTGCCAATAACAATGAGAGAAAGCAATACAACAACA
This sequence comes from Merluccius polli, assembly GCA_030340625.1. NCBI lineage: Eukaryota > Metazoa > Chordata > Actinopteri > Gadiformes > Merlucciidae > Merluccius > Merluccius polli. The sequence continues at coordinate 103,351 of JAOPHQ010004597.1, read as the reverse complement.
ACAACAACAACAACAATAACAATAACAATAATAATAATAATAATAATAATAATCTTCTTCTTCTTCTTCTTCTTCTTATTATTATTATTATTATTATTATTATTATTATTATTATTATTATTATTGTATAATTTCACCATTTTATTTATAATTACGGAAGCCGAGAGCTGCCATTAGCTTATGGTATTGGGTGGGTAGTGTCAATACTATTAGGACCCATACTGTTATGGACATACTATTATGCTATTAAAACTCAAAAGTTAAAGGTGCTGTATGTAAGATCTGAGAGTTGTGAAGAGAGAGAACAGAAAAGAGCAGAAGTAAATAAACAACCCAAAAACCGTTCCCTGCTGTTTTTGCATTCAAGTTCAAGTGTTGCATTCAAATTAGCCGAGAGCGGTCTAAAGTCATTTCACTCACTAAAAGCTGACGTATGGCTGTGACATTTCTAACCAATGACACTCAAGTCAAACTTAAACTCAACTCAAAGGTGTTTTTCATTGAATCTATCCCCAGCCGGCATGAGTGCTATGTTCACTGTGGAGGACTGCCCCGCGGCCCCCGCTGCAGCCAGCCCCATCCTGCGCAACGTCAAACAGGAATACTACGACGACTACAGCATGTTCAACACCATCGAGTTCAAACCCCCGATGCTGCAAGCCCGGTCCAGCTGGAGGCCTCGCTCCCACACCAGGACTCATTACATCGCCGCCGAAGAGGTCACCTGGAACTACGCTCCGCACCTGAAGCCCACGGACAGGTAGGGTGACGCGTAGGGTGATGTGAACATAGACTGTAAAAGATATGGGCATAGTGTCTGTGACGTCACCCATTGGTTTACACGCGACGTGTAAACCAATTTGAAGCCGTAGATTTCATCTTATGGGGGCGCTGCCATTGCTTGTGATTTTTTGCAAGCAGCAGTGGAAATTTTTGGCACATTGAAGGCGGGCATTGAAGGTGGCCAACAATTAATAATATGGAGATGAACAAGCCGAGCGAGATTCTAACCGAACAAAGAAAGTGCACAAATATGTGCTTTATATTACGAGAATTAAATCACAATTTTCCCATCGACTTAGAATAGAGATCGGTCTTTCTTCATCCAACCACCGTGAGCTACCTATAGGCCGAGGAACGCCATGCTAGTCTCTACAGTGAGCCACCTATAGGCCGAGGAACGCCATGCTAGTCTCTACAGTGAGCCACCTATAGGCCGAGGAACGCCATGCTAGTCTCTACAGTGAGCCACCTATAGGCCGAGGAACGCCATGCTAGTCTCTACAGTGAGCCACCTATAGGCCGTTAGAGGAACGCCATGCTAGTCTCTACAGTGAGCCACCTATAGGCCGTTAGAGGAACGCCATGCTAGACTCTACAGTGAGCCACCTATAGGCCATTAGAGGAACGCCATGCTAGTCTCTACAGTGAGCCACTATAGGCCGTTAGAGGAACTACATGCTAATCTCTAAAGTGAGCCACATATAGGCCGTCCCTTCCGCATTAGCGTAACAAACAGGCCGTCATGGCTGCCGCTTGGTTGTGATACAATATGATACAATATATGACATAATGTGACATGGTATGACAAGATATGATAGAAAAACGTATGCCATGTAAAATGTGTGACATTTCTTTCCTATTGTGTTGGCAATACACCAGAGAGCTGCAGTCCCAATACTTTCATGGCTCTCCCCAGCGGCTGGGCTTTGAGTATAAGAAGGTGGTGTTTGTAGAGTACACAAACGCCACGTTCACCAAGAGGAAGAGCTCTACGCAAACACTGCTGGGTCCCCTGCTGAAAGGAGAGGTCAACGACATGGTTTATGTAAGAAGGGAATTTTTATTTTTGCCTTTGATTAAACAGAGAAAAAAAACACATTGAGATTAACACAGCAGGGCCCAACCTCCTGTATCTATTTTAAAAATATATTTTGTGAAATAAGAAGGCAAGAGGCCAAGAATTGCCTTGTAAATCAAAAGAGTCTTTTTATGTACTTTTGCAGTTTTCTTTTCCAGATCATCTTCAAGAACCTGGCGAGTCGGCCTTTCAATATCTACCCCACTGGTCTGATCAGCGTTCAGCCACTGAAGAGATCTCAGAACAGTAATGTCATCTCCATACACACATCTATTTATTTTCACAAAAATAAGTAGTGTAACACAGGGAAATGTTCAAAATGATCATCGCATTTGAATCACTATATCCTGCTGAGAAGATGGGCAAAGACAGATGCAAAAATATTGATTTGATCTATTCAAGTCAAGTCAATTCAATTGTATTTGTGCAGCCCTTAATCACAGCGTCTAAGTTGCCCTCTAACCCTAAGCCCTCCAAAGAGCAAGGCAAAACCCCCTTAATGATCAAGGAAGAAACCTTGAGAAGGAACGCAGAGTGAGGGATCCCTCCTTCCAGGGATGGTCAGGAGTGCAAGGGGCGCCATCATGGGCAGAAATAATGCTAGCATAACAAGCAAAAGAGTTGGAAGTAAAGATCTATCCATCTATCTATGTGGTCATATAGAGGCGGAGAAGGACCTGCGCTCCATGGGGGTCCCGCCCAACGGCACGTTCGGCTACGTGTGGCGGCTGAGCCCCGACAGCGGACCCATGGAGAGCGACCCCCAGTGTCTGATCCAGCTGTACCAGAGCACCGTGGACTCCGAGAGGGACCTGGCGTCGGGGCTGGTGGGCACCTTGCTCATCTGCAAGGACGACACCATCGACCACATAGGCCGTCTGGTGAGAAAAACACCCCCACCGGGACTAGACTAGGAGTTGGCAGTAAATAGTGACACCGTTCCAAATGGTCAACCGTTTTAGTATGTATATAACCATTTTAGTGGTCACTTGGCATGTGGGTATATTTACAGTTTGTGCAGTTGGGCTTGGGGTGGTTATGTGTCTTGCTCAAGAGCACCTTTACTAACTAAGCATCCTGAGGTCAAATGAGACATATTATGGTATCATCGAATATTAGTCATGAATTAGTCTTGTATGCTCTGTTAAAATTATTGACTGTGACAACATTTTTTGTCTCCATTTTTGTGTAGTTTAAGTTCATAAAATGCGATAACAAGGATAGAGTTCGATCTAGGGCTGCCCCCGACTAAAGATTTTCTTAGTCAACTCTTAGTCGCCATTTCAAGCCGATAGTCGATTAATCGTCGCACTTTTAATGTAATTATTTCGATTTATTTTTTTGGGCATCAGAAAGTGTTTTGAGTTCCAGGGCGAGAGTGTTATAACAGAAACACTGTTAACCTTGTGCTACTTTACAGTAATATACAACACCGTAATAATCAGCCTTTATAATATTTTTACAAGCACGCGCACGAAGCGAGCCGTCTATTAACGGCATGGACCAAGCGGTTCTGAAGGTTGTCGGAACAACCAGGAAGGAGACATTGAACACTTTTAACACAACTTTATTTAAAAGCAAGCAAATGGAAAACATGTTTGAATTTTGGTGTCCGCCCGGTGCATGTGGATGTGCGGCTCCTCCGGGGGAGCGGTTCATGTTATTAGCGGAGTCCAGGAGGGTTCACCTTCGCGGCGTAGTTACGAGGGATGTGCGACTATCGTCTTAATACAAAAGTGTTTTTTAAAGTTAGAAAGATATTAGATATTCAACCGATATTCACGCTCCGAATTACAGCGATCAGACACGGGGAACTAAAGCCGCGATCACCGGTATGAGTCCCGTGTGTCTAGCGGCGTCTACCTGTCCAGGTGTATTGGTCAATATTTGTGCAGCGATTAGTTAAATCAGGGCTTGTTGCGACCACGGATGTGTTCAGTTTGCAATGCTCATGCCGTGTTATTTTTATGTTTTACTTTTTGCTCGACTAATGAAAAGGTATTCGACTAAGCCTCTGTCGATCGACTAAGCCGACTATTCGACTATTAGGGGGCAGCCCTATTTAGATCCATTCGCATTGGGTCTCATTTGGCTGAACGTAAACTCACTTAGCAATATTTGGATTTTATTGTGCTTGCTGTTTTGCAACTTTGACTGACTCTATAACCACAGGTGGGCCCGGATAACGAGATGAGCATGATGTTCGCCGTGTTCGATGAGAACAGAAGCTGGTACATCAACGAAAACATTCACAAGTACAGCTTGAACACCTCCAAAGTCGATCCCAACGATCCCGATTTTTACAATTCCAACATTATTTACAGTAAGTCATTCGCATCTCCATCTCTCAACACACTGAACACAATTTCCCATTTTGTTGCAGTTGGATTTGGTATTGTTTTCTATCACTAACAGTTTATAGGGCAGAGGTGTAATAGTAGGGGCAAAATCAGATGTGTACCAGGGCCCATATTAACGACATGAGATACACCTATGTTCACCTTCTTTCAGTTTGTTGACCAGTAATGACCATCGATTGGTCGCATACCTGTCTTTAAAAGACACAAGTGAAGCATGTCTCTTATGACCTTCAACCAATTAGTCTACTACCTCAGGAGTGTGTGTATGTTATGAGTGTGTGTTTTAAAGTGTCTTTATATGCGTGTGCTCACTTACGCATGTTCCTCTGTCAGGTGTGAACGGGGCCATGTTCAGGGGGCGGGAGTTTGCCGTCTGCCAGGGTGATGTCACCTTCTGGTACGTTGTCAACGTGGGCACGCAGAGTGACTTCCTGTCCGTTTACTTCACGGGGAACCCCTTCAAGCACCTCGACGTCTATCGCACCGTCCTCACTCTGTTCCCCATGACCGGCGAGATAGTTCCCATGGCGGCAGAGCTGACAGGTAAAATACTCATTTCTAATGACTGTGTTTTTGAGATATGCTTAAACGCTGATATGAAAAATCCTTTCTTTTTCTAATGACATATGATCAGTAAACAGCAGCATGTTGACGAAGAAATTAGATATAATTATCTCTTTCATGTTCATATAAATAGAGGAGTATAAGTGAAGCAGATCCATCGTTTATCTGGTTAAAACATGCTTATGTTTTGTGTACTCACTAAATCCCAAGCCTCTTCCTTTAGCTCCTTTTTTTTATTCCCTTCTTTGTCATATAGCAGTTTGAATATATAGTTTATATACAAATATATATATAGTTTGAAATCCTTGACTCCTGGTTTAAGGACACATCCTATAGATGCATCCAGGACTTTCAAAAAAAACTTTCAAAAAATCCACACACATTTTTAACTGCCCGATGCATGCATCCTCATGTACAAAAAAAAAAGACAATTCCCAACTGTCATTTGATCTCATCTCATCTTGTACACATCAGGGGAGTGGGAGATCAGTGCGTTCGACAGCAACCTGAAGAGCCGCGGCATGAGCGTCCGCTACACGGTGAAGCCCTGTGACACCAACCCGCAGATGGAAGACCAGGACGACCGGCTGGATGACTACATAGACGACTTAGACAACGTGTTGGCCGCGGGGCCCAGGGCCGCAAGGAAGTCTCCCGGGGCCGGGCGCCTGACGGCGGGAAGTATCCCATGGGAGGTCCTGGAGGAGGTGGAGAGAGAGGAGAGGCGGGCCTCACCGGACCCGGATGGCGTTCCCCTCGGGGGCCAGGAGAGGGGGAGGAAGAGGAGGCAAGCGGCGGACCACGAAGAGGTCCGGAGGGATGAGAGAGACGGGGGGTCTGCGATGGGAGAGGCGAGGGGAGACGCGAGACAGACGAGAGACGGGATGGGGGGTCCAGTAGATGGCTACGACCGGACCGATAATAGCCTCGCACAGCTCCCTCTCTCCCTGGAGTCCGAAGACTACAACCGAACCGATAATAGCACCGCACAGCTCGCTCTCTCCCTGGAGTCCGAAGACTACAACCGGACCGATGATAGCACCGCACAGCTCCCTCTCTCCCTGGAGTCCGAAGACTACAACCGGACCGATGATAGCACCGCACAACTCGCTCTCTCCCTGGAGTCCGAAGACTACAACCGGACCGATGATAGCACCGCACAGCTCCCTCTCTCCCTGGAGTCCGAAGACTACAACCGGACCGATGATAGCACCGCACAACTCGCTCTCTCCCTGGAGTCCGAAGACTACAACCGGACCGATGATAGCACCGCACAGCTCCCTCTCTCCCTGGAGTCCGAAGACTACAACCGGACCGATGATAGCACCGCACAACTTGCTCTCTCCCTGGAGTCCGAAGACTACAACCGGACCGATGATAGCACCGCACAACTCGCTCTCTCCCTGGAGTCCGAAGACTACAACCGGACCGATAATAGCACCGCACAGCTCCCTCTCTCCCTGGAGTCCGAAGACTACAACCGGACCGATATTCGCCTCGCACAGCTCACTCTCTCCCTGGAGTCCAAAGACTACAACCGGACCAATAATAGCACCGCACAGCTCCCTCTCTCCATGGAGTACGAAGACTACAACCGGACCGATAATAGCACCGCACAGCTCCCTCTCTCCCTGGAGTCCGAAGACTACAACCGGACCGATAATAGCACCGTACAGCTCCCTCTCTCCCTGGAGTCCGAAGACTACAACCGGACCGATATTCGCCTCGCACAGCTCGCTCTCTCCATGGAGTACGATGACTACAGCTCGACGGAGGTAAGTGCGCGTGTGTGTGCGTGTGTGCAGCGATCAAACATGATGGGTGTTGGATAGTTTGAAAGCTTCAGACATTAAATCTTAATTTCTTCCACAGGAGAATGACACATACAGCGCGTACGGTATGCGGGACTACATAGACCCACGCTCTGGCCCTGGAGACAGCAAATACCGCAATTATTACATCGCTGCCGAGGAAGTGACCTGGGACTATGGGATCAGAATACCTCACCAGCTCATCAAACCCAGGTAGGGGGAGCCTGGCACCCTGGGGAGATCCACTGGTAGTGGATGAAGTGTCATATCTCCCCCCCCACACACACACACACACCCTATGTAAAGCACTATGTAGATTATAAGATTATTAGTTATTATTATCCTCTTATGTTTCTTATACAATCGATTTACAATGGATCATTCTTCAGATATTCACACTTCAGATATAACACATTTGTTTGACATTCAGATTCAAATTTGACATTCAGAAAGCCAGATATGATGTTTGATGAGGTTAATGTTGAAAACATTTTCAACAACATAACTTTTTTCACAACCTCCAAGCAATATGCCATGGCTATTGTGTGTATTGAAACATTAATATGGTGTGTATTGTAAATGTACTGACTGCCGATCCCTGTCTTCCTCAGAGAGATGCGTCGAGGAATGAGGAAGTTCCTGCCTGAGTACAAGAAGGTGGTCTTCAGGGCCTACCGGGACGCAAACTTTCTTGAGCCGGTGTCCATAGGAGAGCTCCAGGAACATCTGGGGATCATGGGACCTTTCATTAGAGCCGAGGTCAACGATCTCCTCACTGTGAGTATGGTCACACTAAAAACATGTCCTGTGTTCACAGTCGTATATTCACAGTATTGTGTATTGCTGTGTGTTTACCGGGGATTAACAGCTGGAGGATGGGATGGACATGCAAGCAAGAATGTCTGTTTCACTATACTAGTAATTATTCACAGTTCTGTCTACAATGAGCTAGAGTCAGCAATGCTGTGGTTAGTAAAAGTACAAAATACAAAATCAGGACAGCATGTTCAGATTAGTGTACTGAATAGTACTGTTAGTGTTTAGATCTACTCATCTGAAATAATGACTCAATTAATGATAATTATATTATCGTTTGAAGGCAAGTTATGAGTTGTAACTATTTATGGCAAGGGTTTAGGATATTGCTGACTATATGTGAGTTGCATCGGTTTCTATCTATAACTTTGCTTTCTGTGATGTTACATTTCTGTGTTATAGTTCTGATGGAAAGAGTGTTATTGGATTTAATGAAATTGAGTCATTGAAACTTTCCCCTTTTGTTTGGTTCCAGGTAACATTTAAGAACAAGGCCTCCAGGCCTTACTCGTTTCACCTCCAGGGAGTGTATGATCGCAGCCAGGGGGGCGGCATGGACCAAACCCAGACCTCCTCTAGCCCTCCTGGGGTCCCGGGAGAAGCTGTTCCCCCTGGGGAATCCCGTGTTTACAACTGGAGAATAACCAAGAAACAAGGACCAACTGACGAAGAGTTTGACTGCAAGGCCGGAGCCTATTATTCCACTGTGAACAAGGTGTGTGTATGTACTGGAGCATATGGCGGAAACCGGTAGGTCAGTAGTTGGAGCATGTTGTCATGTTGAGGCTTGAGGGTTGTTGGTTCGAGCCTGTCGAGTGCCCAGGTGTTCTTAAGCAATACTAACTATCCTAATGTCTCTATAATAAGAGATAAGAGATCATAAGAAATAGTGGTTAGAAAGGTGCTGCACAAACACAATCCATTTACCAACCTTACCAACATTGGCACACTTTCCTGTGATATGCAGATGACACTGTGTTATACCTCTGTGGTTTGTTGCAGGAGAAGGACCTCCACTCGGGTCTTATCGGTCCTCTGATCATCTGCAAGTCCCACACCCTGGATTCCCACCTCCATCTGCAAGCCAACATCCAGGAGTACGCTCTGCTCTTCCACAGCTTTGACGAGACCAAGAGCTGGTACATTGAGGAGAACCTCCAGCGGCATTGTGTCCCGCCCTGCGAGGCCATCCCCGAAGACCCCTGGTTTCAGATCAGCAACAAGTTTGCAGGTAGAAGCAGTGCAAAATTATACAGTAGTCATGGCACCGCAGGTGGGCGGCTGACTAGCCCAAATTATGAGACGCTATCAATTTTTACGATTTTTTCTTTGTATTATCTACAAATTACAGATGTGGCCACACTCAAGATAAACAGCATTTGACATCCGTATCTGTAGTGTTTATTACAAATGGATTGATTGATTATTTGATTGATTGATTGATTTATTGCTGCGCTATTTAAAACTAGTCCAATATGAATAGGGTCAGAGTGTCAGGCTACTACTCAAAGGTTGTCTAATCTCCCCAATTTCTAAGTATGACTGATGTGCAGCACAATATAAAATCAAACTATAACTTGATACAACAGCAATGCAATTTCCGTAACCAACTTAACCCCCGACCCTCGTAGCGATAAACGGCTATGTGGCGGAGACTCTTCCCGGGCTGCTGATGGCCCAGCACCAGAAGGTCAGGTGGCACTTGCTGAACGTGGGGAGCGACGAGGAGTACCACGCCGTGCACTTCCACGGCCTGCCGTTCAACGTGCACATGGAGAAGGAGCACCGCATGGGCGTGTACAACCTCTACCCCGGTGAGCAGACACACGCGGACACGCAAGAGATGACCCAAAAAATGATGACCCCTTTTCTTTCTCTCTGCATTTTCTCTCTGAGGTTCTGCCGCTTAGATGTATTATTCATCCCAGATCAGATTATGTTACATTATTCTAGCCCCCACTAGTGTGTATGAAATAATAAAATCCACCAATCTCTTTTCATGGGTCTACATTAGACTGTCCTCAAGCCCCGTTCTCTGCACCCCCTCCCTTGCCCCCCCTCCCCTCCTCAGGTGTGTTTGGCACGGTGGAGATGTACCCCCCCACGGTGGGGACCTGGCTGGTGGAGTGCACTGTGGGGGATTACCAGCTGGCTGGCATGAGGGCCAAGATGCTTGTCTACAACCCACGTGAGTACGCCCTGTTATGCTGCAGAAAAGCACTTTTGAAATCGAACAAACGTTAGATTTCAAAACTGAGAAAGAAGTCGCCCACATTATACAATATAAATACTTGTATGTATATGTATATGTATATGTGTGTATATATATATATATATATATACAAAACACAACCGCAGTTAGTGGTAGCCAAAATGGCAATTTCCTATATAATATTGGCAGCATATTAAAGACAGTAGATTTGTATCTCACCGCAGGGCGAGAGGAGCCAAGAAATTAACCACGCCGTCTGCATTCTTTCCCTTCGCATAACCTCAGCGCTACTGTTTTGAAAAGCAGAGCGATCATTGAACAAAAGTACGTCTGTAAGCTCTGAGCTAGAGTCCCTGCCGCCTCTCTCTCTGTCGATCACCATAAGAGGAGAATCACGATGTCAGGTCAAATCAGCTGTCAGGTCAGCAGTTCAGACCCATGCGTCAAACTGGAAACTGTGTGCAGTTGGAACTGGTGTTTGATATGAATGTCCATGCGTGCCGACTGACAGGATGTGTGCTGCCTCTGGGGATGAAGTCGGGACGAATTGAAGATTTCCAGATTACTGATTCAGATCACATTGGTAAGAACTACAACTGGGGAACTAAGACAGCTTAAACAGCAATTGTTGTACGTTGTATGTGGATAAGTCTGTATTTATAACTATATGTGTGTGTGTGTGTGTGTGTGTGTGTGTGTGTGTGTAGGGTCTTGGGAGCCCAGGCTGGCGAGGCTGGACTTGACGGGTTCCATCAATGCTTGGATGGGCAAGAGCAAAAAGTCATGGTTACAGGTAAGGAGGTGTGTGTGTGTGTGTGTGTGTGTGTTTGTTTCGCATATGTAAAAAAACAACAAAATGTGTGCCGTGCATCATTCAGCCCCCCCCCCTGCTCTTCTTATGATGTAGGTGGATGTGGGACGTCCCACGCTGGTGCACGGCCTCCAGACACAGGGAGTCAGGGCCAGGCTGAGAGACTACTTCATCAGCCACTACAGCCTCTCCTACAGCCTGGACGCGCTCACCTGGAACATCTACCGGGGAAACTGCACGGACCAGAAATACGTGCGTAGCATCGCCCCCCCCCCCCCCCCCCCCCCCCCCCCCCCCTCTGCAGCCGCCTTTTTCCATCACAACGTCAACACCAACCAAAACAACGCGGTCAGTGATTCTGACCGCGTTGTTTTGGTGGTATTTCTTCATTTTCTTGTATGGTGTCAATTTCAGATCTTTAAAGGCAACAGCGACAGCTCCAGTGTGAAAACCCACAAGCTCTCCCCGCCGATCCTGGCACGCTACGTCCGGATCACGCCGTTGAGCCTGGTGAAGCACCCGGCCCTGCGTCTGGAGCTGCTGGGCTGCGACCTCAACAGTGAGTGGTAGCATCGCAGCGGGTTCACCGGCCGCATGTGAACATGATCCGCCATTAGCAGAGTGGAAACAGTTTCACAAACGAGGACTGTGTTCAGAATCGCAAACTAACATACTGTTCATACTAAGTATGATCGAGTATGTTGTGCGTTCGCACGTTCGCATAGTATGTGGATTTTGTGTCCGCATGAATTAATGGGTATTACTGGACATACTCAACCGCCCCACAATGCATTGCGTCTCTTCAGACCGCAAAATGGCGGAGTGCGAGGCAGACGGCCCTGGCACCAGCCAGCACCAGCCAGCAACAGCCAGCCGCGTACAACGGCTCTCCTCACATCTCCCAATTTCCAAACAGGCGTCATTTAGATAAACTGACCACACATTGGAAATCTACAGGGTGACTTTATCGACCGAAATAATATTAAAACTCAACTCAAAGTGTTAAACAATCAAATTACAACAGCTTTTAGCGTGTTTTAAAAACCTCTGCTATCGCTGCTGGTTGGTGCGAAATGCATTCTGGGATACTGGGCTCTGTACTTCAGTGTGAACGGTCTGCTGGTAATGGCATACTTAATTGTTAATTTAGTAGGCAGTGTGCAGTACATACTCATACATATTGAGTATGTAGTAGACAGTCCATCAGTATGTGTTTCCGAACGCAGCCTTTTGAGGACACCGCAAAGTACATAGGGTTGGGGCAGGATAGTGATCCCTTGAATAAGGATAGAAATGATGTGTGTGTGTGTGTGTGTGTGTCTGTATGTGTGTGTCAGGTTGCTCAATGCCCCTCGGACTGGAGCGGAAGACGATCCCCGACAAGAGCTTCGACGCCTCATCTGTCCGGTCGTCATGGATACGAGCCTGGAGCCCCAGCCTGGCCCGTCTGCACCAGGAAGGCAGCGTCAACGCATGGCGACCAAATGTAAACACACACACACAACCCATTGAGCAGCTGCATACATATGTGCTTACATAGCACCCACACACATCTGTAATACAGCAAAAAGTAATCTGCACTTTTTCCAGAGAATCCTCTTGAGCCTCGACTCACAGCCCCTCCTCTACCTCTTATGACTTGTAGAGGACACCAGGTCCACTAACCTCAGTGGTTTTGTCTCTGCTTCCTTCTCTAAGCATATAAGCCGCCATTTTTATTGATATGATTAACATGATTCAAGTGGGAAAAAAGGGTCCCACAAACCACTTCCTCTCTCTTCTGTCATCATCATTTTCCTCTTCCCCTTGTTTCCTCCGTTCCCCTTGTTCCACACACCTCATGCCAATGATGGTTTTGACACCTTCCCCTGGGCCGGTCCTCTTAGCCGTTGTTATCACAGAGGAGGGTCACATGACCGCTGCATCCCCCAGCTGCACTTTTCTCCAGCAGCCAATGACGAGGGACGAAAGAAAAGCGTGTTAATAACAATGAGATCGTCTGCATAGAAGTGGTAGCTGTAGCTGCGGATGACCTCGGATCAGAGGTTTTTGCTGTTATTGCTGGCTTTCGTTATTCATCTTCATCAGAACAGTGTGCTGCTGTCCTGACTAACTTCTATATCTTCACAATATCAATCCTGAAGCCATATTGACACAAAGGTGCAATTGACAAATAAAGTAAAATGGGTGGTATTCAATAGTAAACATGGATTCACAGGATTTTTAGGATTTTTTAAGTTGTGCTCTGCTCTCTCCCAAACATCAAAATCACTAAATAATCTAAAAAGCATTGAAAGTCTTTGAAAGACATTAAGGCCGGTCTCAGACTTTCCTAAGAAAACTCCCACTCACCCTTAACTTTCATGTCGTTGAGTCACGGTAGGAGAAAAGTATGTGAGTCAACATAAAATGACTTTTGCTGTTTTCTTTTGGACTACAATCTTCCATGACTGGAGACCCCCTGCTGCTACTACGCTCTCTATCCCCCTAGACAATGACAGTGCTTATGGTCAGGGGAAAACATGGATCAACGAAGCAAGGAGCAAAAAATAGAATGATCTATATCTATATCTCTATGATTAAACACGATTCACAAATGATGCACTGGGAGTATTTGCTCACTGTGCTTTAACAAAGGCTCCCAGACCGGGAAACAATTGATATTCATCATGATATTCTATGATACTCACTGTATATTCTAATATATATTAATATTCATAATATATATTCTGTGTGTGTGTGTGTGTGTGTTTGCCTTTGTGTGTGTGTATGTGTGTTTGCCTTTGTGTGTGTGTGTGTGTGTGCGTGTGCGTGTGTGTAGAACAACAACCCACACGAGTGGCTGCAGGTGGACCTGCTGAAGCTGCAACGCATCACAGGGTTGGTCACCCAGGGAGCCAAGTCCCTGCTGACTGAGATGATTGTGACCGAGTTCGCGGTCACCGTGAGCCACGACGGCCGTTCCTGGAGCACGGTGCTGGAGGATGGGTCGAACGACGAAAAGGTACGTCGCATGCATGCCTCACACACACACACACACACACACATACAGAATATATATACAGTGAACTCAAATTTGTGTTTTCAGAATATCGTGATGAATGTCAATTGTTTCCGACTTTGTCGTCTAACTAGAGATTACATTGTCGTTTAACAATTTATACGTAAAGAGATTACTTCGTCGTCTAACTATCTACACATAGAGAGATGACTTTGTCGTCTCACTATCTACACATAATAATAATAATAATAATAATAATAATAATAATAATAATGATGATGATGATGATGATGATGATGATGATGATGATGATGATGATGCTGATGATGATGATAATAATAATAATATTTTTATTTGTAAAGCACTTCATAAAATAATCTCAAAGTGCTACAGAAACCAAAAATAAACTAAATAACAAAAACACTAAGGGCAAGACAAAACACATTAAAAATCAGCAACAGAATGAAAAGACAAGTGATAAAATACATGGATAAAAACAGCTAAAAGGAGTTGAAGTGCAGAGTGAAATTAGAAAGAGAAAAAACAACAACAACATAGAGAGATGACTTCGTCGTCTCACTATCTGCACATAGAGAAATGACGCCCTCCTCTTCCTCAGATCTTCTCCGGGAGCGACAGCCCGGACACAGAATCCCTATCGCTGTTCGAGCCGCCGCTGTTCGGCCGCTACCTGCGCGTGCATCCCCGCGGCTGGATCAACGACATCGCCCTGCGCCTCGAGGTGCTGGGCTGTGAGACGCAGCAGGGCGTCTGAGCAAACCCTTCGTTAAAACCGCTTCGAGATGCCTCCATGCTTTTGTCCTGAACGGTTCTAATGAAGTAAAAAAATTTTATTTTATTACTTTTCTAAATGTATTTAAAGTCTGTATTTTGATATATTTGCTAAGACACGAGGAATGTATTTATGTATTTTGAGTTAGCTATGAAAAACTAGAAAACATTTCCCAATGGGCATCTTTAGTACAGGCTGTCAATAGCAGGGTAAAGTTACTTCCTGTTCCTATCACTTTAAAATTAGTCTTATAGACTTGACCGGTGGTGTCTATACCGGCGCGCTGCCGTACCTTAAATGATACGCGCCCATCATTAATGCTATGAGCTACATCTGTGTTACTCCTACTGTGAAAAGCGTCCGTTGAATGGAGGAGGGAATGAATGATGCTGTGACATGATGAGGAACGATGTGACACGAGGAGTGGGTTCCCCTCCCAGCTATCCGGGTCGACACGTTCACACACCTGCAGCTTATTGAATGTAATCATGTATAAAGGTTTCCGAGGCCGAGGGCCGCTTCAATATTGTGTGGATGGTAAATCCTCATTGGTTGTTTTGTATGTTGTTTGAATAAAAGTTAATATAAAGTAGTATATATTGGGTTTTTTTTGTTGTTGTATTGTGCGTGCATTCTGAAATATATGGGACACACACATACACACACACACACACACACACAGATAGGGTTAAGGGAACAATAAAGGGACATAAAACATAAAACATCTCGACGCTTTGAGAACAATCGAATGAATCGGTGAAGTGTGTGCTCGTTCCCAGGTCACAGCCTGTTATCGCCGCTGAAACACCAATGGTATCTCCCTTGTTTTGTTGTGTTTCTTCACCTTGGAGATGTTCTGCTGCGGTCTGGAGGACACACACACTGATACACCTTCTCGAGGGAAGCTGTTATTCTGCCTTATCCACCTCTGCCAGGCCCCCGCGTTTGAACAGCTTAGCATTGACTCAGACATTGTCCTGCTTCAAGTTCAACTGTGCAGCCGCCAGAGGAAATAACTTTGTAGAGTTCACATAACACAATGGATTGACTGGCCAGGAAATAGCCTGATCAGCCAGGTATGTGGTTGGCTTGTGTGTGTGTGTGTGTGTGTGTGTGTGTGTGTGTGTGTGTGTGTGTGTGTGTGTGTCTGTGTGTGTGTGCATATGTGTTTGTGTATGTGTGTGTTTGCTTGTGTGTGTGTGTGTGTGTGTGTGTGTGTGTGTGTATGTACGTGTGCTTGTGCATGTGTTTTTGTGTGTGTGTGTGTGTGTGTCTCTGTCTGTGTCTGTCTGTCTTCCTGTGCGTGCACGTGTGTAAGATTTAAACCATGGGCGGCGTGTACCGCGGGAGCTATCACTAATCCTTTATCAGTGTTTATCAGCAGAGGAAGTGACCAGAGAGGGAGAGTGTGTGTGTTTGGTTTGGACCGACTCTGAGTGAGTGACACACACACACACTGGACAGGACGAACACTGGAACCACAAGGACGCCACAACATGAATGCCTGCCACAGTGTAATCCCTTTAAAAACAAAAACATACTGTCTGTTCCTCAGACATTTGGGGGGGTCCTGTTGATGAGAAAAAAGCCATGTGTGTGATCAGTTTATTTTACATTGTCCTCTACTTGCCAGGCCTACACTGTTTAAACTGGTTATGAAATGTTGGGTTCCTATGGCCAGAGACACATCCACCCACTATAGTCATTACAGATATAGTATATAGTATAGTATATAGTTATATAAGGAGCATTTCTAGACCTTTACAAAGTCATGGAAAATGTTTTTCTTTCAGCAAACAATCAACAGGTTTTGAGAGTTTTGCAAACAGCATTTAGACACACGATGATAATATAAGTCGAGAAATACAGCATGAACTTTACGGAGACTAACAGCTCCTCGCCACACATAACTAAGACACCAAACCATCCATGTCCCCAGACATGTGGTACATGTCATCAGATCCAATGTCACTTCCAATATGTTGACACGCGCGGTGTCATTGCTACATGTTGCTGTTACTAAACATGGGTTATTTTGTCACAACCAGCTAATGTGTAATAACCCTGGGGCCCCTATGAAAGAGTATATTGCCCCCCCCCCCCCGTTCAATAACAGTGTGCTCTGAGGGGCCCCTGCTGTCAGTGTTGGGGCGCTGACACCCCCTGGACACAAAAGAAGTGACCCCGTTGATATATTATCACCTTGAACCGTGACCATCTACAATGTGCGTACCTAAATGACAGTTATTCGGCACCGTGAGTAATGCAATACAAGGTGCAGTAGGCGTGTTAAATGTGCCAGACTGTACGAGGTCAAATGCATGCGTTTGTATGATGTGCGTTAGGTGCGCCCTCTACTGGATGTTGCAGGCAGTTGCATCGGTATTAATGCCACCCTTACAGCGACACCTCCTGGCAGGAATGTGTCATGTTGTTTAATCTATTGCACACGTATACACTTGCACAAGTTGAGTAATTAATCTTCTAAGTCATTTAAGACGTATTTGTTAAAGTACGACACCTTCTGCTGCAGGGCTGACAAAACTGTAAAACAGGGATTAATTCATTTATTTCCCAAAGCTTCATGTGCCAATGTGTATTAGATTATATTTTAAATCAAAACCATAATCCCGAGTGACTGCAGCAAAAACGCCTGAATGGACACAGTGAATCAGTGTTGCTATGGCAATAAAAATAGGTCATACTGTATGTAACGTCGCTCCGCTGGGTCGTAATGGTACTAAAGATTATATGGTTAATGCGCAGTTGATAATAAAGCTTGTATGGCAGAGAGAGAGAGAGAGAGGGAAAAAATGTAAGGAGGCTAAAAATCCTAAACAGTGATAGGCAGCATGGACAGTTGCCATATAATGCCTTTATTGTTTAAAACAAAAAAAATAGAAAATAATTGCAACCATTTGTTTTAATGCAGTTTCAAAATAATTTTCCAAATTACAAAAAAAACACAAAAAATGATGTGTCATTAGCAGCACATTTTGACTGTAAATGCTGTGCGTCACCAGTTTTGTTGAAAGTGTTTTTGAAAATATATGGGATATATGATCATATATATTTGTTTACATACATTGCAAATACTAACAGATGATGTTTAATGTAAAGTCAATGTTAAATTATGAAGTGATCATGGTAAAGCATTTCATAATTTTAAATCTTAATATGAATATGAGTTTGAACTAAGACCTTGAGCGAACACTGATATTCAAAGTTTTACAAAATATTCAGGCGTACATTTGAGTTTGTTTCCCCGTGATTAAAAATGTCAGCTGTGGAAACAGAATCACGACTTACAGAAGCCCTCAAGAAAATGTTTTTTACAGAAATGATGATGATTAAGCTACTGAACATTGGTTGGGGATGAGTTTGGGACGAGTCGAATGCTCATTGACATCCATTTCATTGTCGCAAGGTTTACAGTGAAAGTGTGTGTGCTTTTTTGAAAGAACAGAATGGCCTTTGATTTGAAAAGCTGCATCAGTTTGAATCAGTAGTGATAATATAAGTCAGTCAAATGTAGCTTAAGTGCATATGTTATAAATCCAAAATATACATGACAAATGTATAAGTCACTTTCTAATTATTTAGCTTTTTCTTTTAGCTTTACAAGCAGGAAACCAGAACTGCCTATTCCGTTGTTCTAGATTAAAAGGTACTCTTTACATACAAGTACAAGTGACGCCCGGCCGGGAGCCAGTAGTTCCTTCTGGTGCTCTGGTGCAATACATCACAGAAACACATTGATCAAACAAAAACAACATACGAATGATTTAAACCCAAAGCTTCTTCAATTTAAAAGCGTGTGTTACTTGCCAATTTTCTTTTTTTGCTTTTTTTTTTTTTATAAAGGGCCAAATTATATTGTTCTGAAATAATTATAGGGTTCACAGCTTTGAGGGCTAAGTTGCGCCCCTCTCTAGAGTCTAGACCACTCAAGCAATCTCCATCCATCACACTGCATCCATTCCTCACTGTCAGGCACAAATATAGAGCAAGAGCGAGAGAGACAGACAGACAGAGAGACGGAGAACAGTATAGTTAATTTCCCAGTGGTTTTGTATAGGTTTTTTTTCCCCTGTAAAGCTACCAACCACTCTACAGAAGCAGAAATCTTCAACAGCAAAATTGTAAAAAAAAAAAAAAAAATTAAAAAAACGTGATAAAAAATCAACCAGCAACAAAATATTTTGATTTAAGAAAAAAGAAAAAGAAAAAAGCTTAACAAAGTGTACGCCAGTGTCATTCAATCCATGTACACACACACACACACATTGAGGAGAATGGAAATGAGAATACCAATTCTAATAATTATTGTGCTTAACAACAATAATTAAATAAAAAATAATAATAAATCATAATACCATCAAACACTACAAGTACGGGCCCGAAAACATGCGTGTGCCACGGCCTCCTTGTCGATTCTCCCCACTGATAGCCATGCAAGCTCTGCAGGTTCTCCTGCACAACCACAAGGATAGCATGCAGTTCTATGGTGCCGTCTAACAACCGGATTTTGGCAGTTGACACAGTCGCCACAAGGCAATATGTGCTTCTACAAGAGAAAAACAAGAAAAGAAATGTATCCTAGACTGCAAGAGGAAACCATTGTAGCCAATATGAATAGTGAATGCATTAGGTTACAACCTCTGAGGTATTGGTGCACCTGTTCCCCATTCAAAACATTGTTTTGTCCCCTTTGTGCTTCTGAAATCAAACTCACAGGAAATGTTGTAGCTTGGAGAGCAGAAGTTGGGCGACGTGAGCAGGATACAAACGAATACACGAAGGTAGTGAAAGTAAAGGTAAGTGGTCTACAAAAATGAAAGGAGCAGGAGCCTCACACTAACAAAACATCATCATCATCATCATCATCATCATCATCATCGCGACTACTATCTACAGATCAGGGCGATAACTAGGATGCGCTCGCCCCCGCTTTTCTGCCCTCCATGAAGCCAAGCATCGGACTAATCCCTGCTTCGGGGTTCATTCACGCCGTTGGTCGATTAAAGGGTTTAAAAACACTTAAAAAGATCAGAGGTCAGACGTTGGTGAAACGCAATGACGACTGCGTCTCACTGTTCCCAAGGTAACGTCGGAAAAGAGGCTGTGTTGACGTCATTTTCTCTTTTTGTTTCCGGTGGCGTGGAGATTTCATTAAAGTAAGAAAGAAAATCTCAGGACACGAGCAGCACCTCAACCTTGCATGGATTGTCTCTCTGTGTGAGAGGCGGCCTGGCTTTTGGCTCAGGTGTTTTGGCAGCATTAATCTCCTTCAAACGTCACCATCAGCATCTCACACCGCAACAGATACCCCTCATGTCTGCATCAGAATATTATGCACACACGTTGTCCATATTTAAACACACACACACACACACACACACGCGCGTTAAAAACATGTTTTTCTCAAAAGAAATGCTCCATTGTTTTTCAAATGTTAACTTGGGACTGCACACACTAAATCATTTTGTGTTACAAAAACAACTGGTAAACACTGAACTGCTTTTAGTATACTACAAAGGAACATTTTCTATTGAAAATGGGGCAAAAAATGGGTAACAAAACAGGTAGATTTGAACAATTCACATGTTTGTATACGATTAGAGTGTGTATTGTGTATAGAGTTATAGCACCCTGCTAAAAAGTAGGACATGTCTGCAATGAAAATAATGTATATTTTTCGGGTAGAGGGGGAAAAAAAGCAAGCATTAAGGCTGCACAGAAAATCAAGAAGACTTTGTATTGTGGTGGTTAGTTTGACAGATGGCACTGGCCCTATTGCCGTCAATTGCATAAAGACACCTCCCACAAGGTACACATTCAAGAAACCTATAGAAAATAAAAATGTAGTTGTAGTCCTATTTCAACCCCTCTTGTTTTCATTTTTTTTTTTTCTTAACATGGCAGTAAAGTCAGCATGTGCACTGAAGGGGAACCAGCAGCAGTCTATAGCACAAGGCTGGGGTACAAACGCACTTTTCCTATGTGTGTGTGATGTACGACGCGGTGCAGCACATTGTGCGGTTGAGTTGAGGTTGATTGTGTTTGATCTCCCCGCGGGAGGCTCACATCTTCTTCGCCTGCCGACCTTCTCTTCTTGCCCCCCCCCCCCCCCCCTATGTTTCACAGTGTTGATGCAAAAACAATCACGAGCAATAAATTCAGACTCGCTGAACCAGTATGAGGCCAGTAGAAACCAGCAGAGAGAAGAAATAGTGTTGTTGTGTAACTTGTTATCTCAATGACCTTATGCAAATTTACCATTTTAGAATGTACATAATATCATAATATAGCACAATAATCATCTACATACTCTTAATGTTAAAAACAAGATTAATTATCTCAGTTATTCTTAGTTATTCTCTCTCTCTATATATATATAAGAATAAAATCACAGTTGATCATCAGATAAAACATAGGCGGGGATTGCGTAACGCTTTCTGTAACTTTGGTCATAGAGTTTGACCATTTTGACCTTTTTCATAGTCCTTATTCCTCAGTAGCTTCTTCTCACGGTGAACCTCTTCACTCCACAGTTTACATTTTTTTGAAAACGATCCAGTGAAACACATCACTGGAAGGTGGGGGCTTAGGTTGAGAGGTTACAATGTCGACCAAATAAAAATTCCTTTTCCTTTTTTGACGGCTCAGGTATAGGGTAAGGTGAGGTTAGTGAGACTGTTTTCCCAAAGACAAAATCACCGTGTGTCGGGAACAACAAGAAGCTAGGCCAAAAGGTGCTGGTGGACTGAATCCCTAGAAGACATACAAAAAAAAAATACATATAAATACATATAACAAGCGAGGAAACGTATGCCGTGATCGCATTCTTTGCACGTGCCCCCGCACGCAGACATCCCTCGGCGGCGGTAGTACCTTTGCATAGTGCTACTTCATATGTGAGTCTCCACGTCCGTGTAGCCCGGCAGCAGGCCTCCATTGGAGCTGCTCTTGGGCTCCCCCGCCAGCTGGCCGGGGGAGAGCATGTGGTCGGTGGGGCCCGGGTCCTCTGGCGACGTCCCGGCCTGGTCCTTCAGGAGCCTGCGGTGGATCAGGGGCACCAGGAACATCACCACGCCCCCGACGATGGGGGGCACCCCGGCCAGAGAGAAGGCCAGGGTGAAGTCCCCAAAGTAGTCGTGGAGGAGACCTATAGGCGAAGGGAAGGGGGTTTGGGGGGCGGGGGAAAGGAATGAATGGATTGAGATTGGTCGCTGATATGGTCTGATCCTAAACAACAGTAGTTGTGTTTCCTTTTTATGGGTTATATAAATGTTTTTTTTAAATCATATTCACGTGTATCAAAAATGCCCAGAAGGACTAGATTCTAGTTTTACAATCAAGCCATGAGACGCATCATGTAGCTTGAGCTTGATCTTGATCTTTGTCACGCAAGCTGGGTTTTTCACCCTGCTTAAGATGGCTGTGACCTCACTAAAGTAGTCCAGCTTGTATAGACACTCTAAATAAATTATGCAGGCATTGGTCTGATCCGGTATACAAGCCAACAGCCCCCACCCCGGGCGGAAAGCTACAAGCTACTGACCGGCGATGGGCGGCCCTGCGGTCATGGGAACGGCCATCAGGCCTAGGAGGTAGCCTATGGCCTGCGAGGCCCGCATTGGCCCCACCAGCTCGAACGCCACGGGGGCCATGAGGGTGAGGAAGCAGCCGTCACACAGGCCCAGCAGCACGCAGACGGCCACCAGACCCTGGAAAACCCAACACTGAGGGATCAGGATGCACATCAGACCCAGGACTATGAAGGAGGTCGCCTGCAATGACATGGGAGCACAGTTAGAGAACTGGCACTGGTTTACTGGTTGTACTGTGACTTACACCATTTACTGCTCCGTTCCAAGAGAAATATAATTACGACAAGGCAGTCCTGCAGAGGTCGTCTATATCCAAGTTAGTCTTCTGCACTAGTGTTCACTAAGCGTCCAATTGTTTGGCTTTCTGAAACGGGCTATTGGTGCTGTATTCATGTGCGTAGCTCAGGACCGCAAGTGATTGTTTGAACTACACCTAAAAAGTACTTGAGTTCAGGATCCCCATGTACAAAACAAATAAATTAAACGGTACTCGGTTGGCGCTGTTGCGTCACAGAGACAGAGCAGGGTGTTCTGGCGGCCCGGCCTTTGACCTCTTGTTCCATCCGACTTGTTCACCCAAGCGAGACGTTCCTCCAGAGAGACAGCAGGGGAGGAATTCCTTGTGAAAACACTGACAAGCTTGTTTCTCCTCCATTTCACAAGAGTCTACAAGAATTGTCTACAGGAATCAATGAAGCTTTGCTAAATAGGTGTCAGTTTATACTGTCCAATCCAGCAACGACGGCTGAAATAGGCAACACTTGTCAAATGCACAACAAAACGGTCATTGCTGGCAATAAAATGATTGTGTTCCAAGCTCGCCTCGACAACACGTAGAAGTTGCAGAGTATCCTGGAGTCCATGCTGAACCTTCCTCCTTGTCTCGTTGCCTTGACGATGATGTCAGTGTGACGGGACCAGGACAGGTCCTCGCTGATGTTTATCCCAAGAACCTGAAACTGCTGACTGTCTCGACTGCGGCCCCATTGATGTGAATTGTTGTAGTCCACAATTAGTTCCTTTGTTTTGTTGACGTTGAGATGGAGATGGTTGCCCTGGAGTGTGCACTACTTTTCTCTTTTTCGATGGTTGCCCTGGCAACATGATGTCTCTCACCTCCTCACCTCTCACCTAGGCTGTCTTATTACCGGTGATCATGCGAATGACTGTGGTGTCGTTAGCAAACGTTATGATAGTGTTGGAGCAGTGAGTGGCCACGCAGTCATGCCTAAAACTAGGACTGGTCAATATATCGGGATATCGTGATACGAGTCTAGATATCGTCTTAGATTTTGGATATTGTAATATCGTGATATGGCATAAGTATTGTCTTTTCCTGGTTTTAAAGGCTGCATTACAGTAAAGTGATGAAAAAAAATAGAAAATACATAGACAGGAAACTTTTTGCAGGAGTATACAAAAATAGGCTTTACCATGTGGTTATTTCATTTAGACTATTTATTTATTGAATTACCAGAAAACATGCTATATTGTGATATATATCGTTAGAGATATTAAATTACCTATATTGGGATAGAAGATTTTGGCAATATCACCCAGCCCTACGTGAAACTCAATGTCCCATGTTATATACACTCACCGGCCACTTTATTAGGTACACCTGTCCAACTGCTCGTTAACGCAAATTTCTAATCAGCCAATCACATGGCAGCAACTCAATGCATTTAGGCATGTAGACATGGTCAGGACGATCTGCTGCAGTTCAAACCGAGCATCAGAATGGGGAAGAAATGTGATTTAAGTGACTTTGAACGTGGCACGGTTGTTGGTGCCAGACGGGCTGGTCTGAGTATTTCAGAGACTGCTGATCTACTGGGATTTTCACGCACAACCATCTCTAGGGTTTACAGAGAATGGTCCGAAAAAGAGAAAATATCCAGTGAGCGGCAGTTCTGTGGGCGCAAATGCCTTGTTGATGCTAGAGGTCAGAGGAGAATGGCCAGACTGGTTCGAGCTGATAGAAAGGCAACTGTAACTCAAATAACCACTCGTTACAACAGAGGTATGCAGAAGAGCATCTCTGAACGCACAACACGTCGAACCTTGAGGCGGATGGGCTACAGCAGCAGAAGACCACACCGGGTGCCACTCCTGTCAGCTAAGAACAGGAAACTGAGGCTACAATTCGCACAGGCTCACCAAAATTGGACAATCGAAGATTGGAAAAACGTTGCCTGGTCTGATGAGTCTCGATTTCTGCTGCGACATTCGGATGGTAGGGTCAGAATTTGGCGTCAACAACATGAAAGCATGGATCCATCCTGCCTTGTATCAACGGTTCAGGCTGGTGGTGGTGGTGTAATGGTGTGGGGGATATTTTCCTGGCACACTTTGGGCTTATTAGTACCAATTGAGCATCGTGTCAAAGCCACAGACTACCTGAGTATTGTTGCTGACCATGTCCATCCCTTTATGACCACAGTGTACCCATCTTCTGATGGCTACTTCCAGCAGGATAACGCGCCATGTCATAAAGCGCGAATCCTCTCAGACTGGTTTCTTGAACATGACAATGAGTTCACTGTACTCAAATGGCCTCCACAGTCACCAGATCTCAATCCAATAGAGCACCTTTGGGATGTGGTGGAACGGGAGATTCGCATCATGGATGTGCAGCCGACAAATCTGCAGCAACTGCGTGATGCTATCATGTCAATATGGACCAAACTCTCTGAGGAATGTTTCCAGTACCTTGTTGAATCTGTGCCACGAAGGATTAAGGCAGTTCTGAAGGCAAAAGGGGGTCCAACCCGGTACTAGCAAGGTGTACCTAATAAAGTGGCCGGTGAGTGTATATCCTGGGAATATTGGGGAACACAATGTAATTCACAGCATTTTGCTGTTTCCAATGTACCAAGGATGCAATAACACTTGATGAAACAACAGAGTATTCTTTTTACAAGTCATCTGGGATTGCAGCATGCAAAACGGTTTCAAATGTTTGTTGACTCTTCCTGCACTCAGGGGTGTTTACTAATTTTGTATCCAATGAAAATGCTTCAGCTCCATCGGGGGGATGAGCCTGCGTCTCTCCTTCACCAACAGCACTGCCTGTCGGTTCGAACATATATGGCCTCACTCCCAATGACTTGGTCTTGGACCATGGTCTTCTTTTTCCTCATTTTCATTCGTCCGATTCCTCCAAGTATACGTTGGCAAAATCCGCAAGCATAGACGAAGAACAGAGAGCAGGCTGTCGTCATGGCTTTCCATGTTGAGCTGCTAGCTACTGCCATTCTGGAGGCACATTCAGCGCTATTGGCTACTGTAAACGGCAATCAATATCCAAGATAAATCCCTCTTTATTTGTAATTAATTATTATCTTTTGTAGCAAGGGCTTGTGAGCTAGCTGGATTTGTTTTATTTGTTAGTTTTATAGATGTCTCGGGTTTACATATTGGTTTTCCTTTTCCATATTTGAAGAATAAATGCTCTTGTCTGGCGCCCAACTTTAACCTTCCAAGCATTTTTTTTTTGTCCCTACACTACAAGCTTTGTGTTTTTACCGGAAATACATAAATATTCAGAATCAAAACTTCAGTTTCACGGGGCCTTTAAAGACATTGTGAGATGTCATTCAGTGTGTAGCCTTGCAATGTGACAGTTTTCTAAGTAAACCAGGATGTTAGCATGGGACCAAGCGAGGAATGTGATTTCATCCTTCAGGATTTGATTGGATGCTGTGTTGTCAGCCCACTTCAGGCTTTATATGAGGGGAGCAGAAAACATCTTGTGGTATTATTGGTTGAAATGTTCTGCTCTGTCAGTGTCATAACAAAAATAAGTGACATTGATTAAATTTTAACGTGAAATAACTCAACCTTTTGGCATACTTTGTGGAATAGGTGAATACTAAATGGAAACGTAAGTGGAAATGAGAAAACAATGACAAAGTCAATTTTCGTTTAGTGGATTCTCAATCATTCAACACTTTATAATCAGTCTGCTTTGTAAACTGAAAAACAGACAGAAAATTGCACTCAAGGCCAAGCATCAGTAATAGTGTGTTTTATATTTCAAACATTCCCACTCAACCTCAATGGCCCCTGCAGGGAAGATTGTTGATCTCAATATTGGTGTGATGCTTTTTCATCCACTCTATAGGATGTGAGGTTTCGGTTTGCAGCTCCCACCCTCACCTGCATGTAGATCTTCTGGAGTCCCGGGACGAGGTCTCCGATTTTGCCAAAGGCGAGACGTCCCACCCCGGAGGACGCCCCGATACACACCAGCAGCACCCATTCCTTCTCCGTCCCCTTGAACTGCTCCTTGACGAAGCTCATCTGACACAGTAAGATAAGGAGAACGTTAAAAATCTGGTCTGGGCTTTGGCCAGGAGGAACCAACCTAACCTAGGGCTGGGCCGGCTATTTCATAATCGTGCGATCGTCGGTCATCAACACACGCTCAAACAATCCGTCATAATCGCCATTTGTTAATGTTTTTCTAAAATGGATACTTTTTCATAATGTTGTTGCCAAAATAATCTACCTTTCCTATAGCCTAAATATACATCAATAATTGAATGTATGCTTACACACAAAACAATCCCTCTAAAACAAAGCCAACAATCGCACGCTGTGTCTGCGCTGACTTTGAAGTTTACCGTGCTCCTCCACTACTACTACTAATAATATATTTGTATTACCGTTGTAATTACGTTAATATAGGTGACTAACATTGAAGATTTCACTTGGTTTGACTAAACCGAAGTTACAGCGCTCTGATTGATGGAATGAAATCATCTCATCCAGTGAAAGCATGTGACCTGTGCCCGGCAGCATCGGAAGATCGGAAAAGATGCCCTGATTGGTCAGAAATGAGCCAGGAGCGGTAAGGAGGCTGAAATTTCACTCACTAATAGCTAGAGCACCTTTTACATGGACTTCAACCTCAGGTTTTACTTTTGATGCGTGCTAATATCAGGTGTAACTGCGCTCCATCTTGGATTACAACTGGATTTGATTCCAAAATGGCTGGTCTGAACCGGGTCCAATGTCCAGGGTTAGCGTGTCAACCTCCCCGATTTCTACATTCAAGCTCTCTAAGTGAGAACATGTGGGGACTGCGGGAAGGGAAACAAAAAACAAAAAACGAGCTGGACTCCCCATCCAATGAGCACATAAACACAGGTGATAAAACAGCAAATATTTCCAACTATTGGCCCACCCCCTGCTGGGGTCATTCAGTCCACTAGGACAGGAACACCCAATGCATATAGGTCAGCAATGCCCCTCTACCACCACCCCCCCCCCCCCCCCCCGCACCCCTAAACCCTGCACTGCTCCCTCCTTCACTCCCCCACACACAAATCCAATTCCAAAGTAAGGAAAGCGCCCAGCCCCCCTGGAAGTCTAGCTATTTTAAACAGGAGCACTCCGCTCCTCCGGAGAAGTATTTGCTCAGCTTTGAAGGGCGCAGCTACATTGCACAAGGGTGGGGTTTGACATCAATGGCCATAGGGTCGTCATGTTTAGGGATACAGGAGAGGCCATACAGGGGAGGCTTCCTGAGCGCGCCGGAGCCGACCCATCTGGGCCCGGGCCTAAAATAACAGGCCTGACCGAGGGAGGCAACATCCGACACCTGGATGGAGCAGAGGTCTTGTTTTACAGCTCCATGCTTCTCTCTCTCTCTCTCTCTCCCTCTCTCTCTCTCTCTCTCTCTGACAAACAAAATGTGGACATGACTTTTCTTCTGCTCAAACTGACCCTAAAAACGGTTTGATATAAACAAACTTCGATATGAACTACACGTATGTACTTCTTGTTTAATAAGTGAGAGAGTGTGTTGATAAAAGACACCATCTTAGTAGTAGGGTTAACAGTAGTAGTAGACAGCAGCTAGTAGCACATAGCACCACTGTGTTAACTCTGCAATATGTGCCGCAGTTGTCCATTGCTCCTCTCCTCCTCCTCACACAAAGCCTGTTATGTTTTAGAAATACAGCCAAGCCCTTAGCTTTAATCGCTCCTTTCACCTGCTGCCAAAACACTCCACTGGCCCTCCCTTGTGCCCACTGAAGACTAATGTCTGGACCACCCACTGGACCAGAACAAGTACCAACATGATTCTTTGTAGCCTCTCTCTCTCTCTGCTCTCTCTCTGCTCTCTCTCCGCTCTCTCTCCGCTCTCTCTCCGCTCTCTCTCCGCTCCCTCTCTCCCTCTCTCCCTCTCTACCTGTGTCTCTCTCTACCTCTGTGTCTCTCTTCCCCTCTCTTGTTAAAATGCCCAGCCTACAGGCTAGGAATGTACAACTAATGTACAATTAATGTGTAATGTGTTAACAGGATCCTACGCCACATTGAAGGCCCTGTATTGTTTCTTGCAACAACGCAACACAACATTTACAGCAAATAGTAAAATAGTCCATGTTACTATTCCAGTCCGCCAGCAAAAGTGGCCGCCAGATGTTGGGTCGAAAACAAACAATTTGTTTCGGTGTCCAGAAAAAACAAAAAAGTAGGGACCTGTTGCTATTTTCTTACCAGATGCATGTAGGGCACAAAGTACCCCAGCACCGCCGTGGCCACGCCGAACGCCCAGACCCGGTAGGTGACGATGTGAAACACCCGGAGGTTGAAGTACCTCCTGACCTGGGCCAGGGCCCGGCTCCACCTGCTGGCCTGAGTGGAGGCACCACCACCACCACCACCACCAACACCCCCCGCGTCGGCCGGTCCCGGAGCGGAGGGCATGCCTCCCGGGCCACAGCCCTGCCCCGCGGGCAGCAGAGGTCTGAAGGTGAGCGCCAGCAGCGCCTGCACCAGCATGAAGACGCTGAGGATCTGGAAGGTCCGGCACAGGCCCAGGGGCTTGGCCACCTTCTGCAGCAGCACAGGCAGACCCATGGAGAAGAGGCTGGCGCCCGCCGTCACAACACCGTTGGCCAGGCCCAGGCGCCGGCGGAAATAGTGTCCCAGGATGACCAGTGAGGGCTGGAAGGCGAAGGAGGAGCCGCAGCCGAACAGAATGCCGTAGGTGAAGTAGCGTAGGGTCAGCGAGCTGGAGGGGCGCGGTGGGGGTGAGGTGATGGGGGGGCGGTGGTGAGATTGAATGAAGGGGAGGAAAAAAAGAGGAGAGGATACCGATACATGGGAAAGTTAATGAAAAATACAAATAAAATAAAACGGGAAGAAAAGTATAAATGGCACAAAGGAATGAATGAAAGCATTATTTACTTTTTTTAATTCAAACTACTCAATATAACCATTGTGCACCGCAGAGTAATAATTGAAGTGGAAGCCAATACACAACAATACGGTATATTGACTCCTTTATTTATGCATTTATTTTTTTAAATGTAATTAATTATTGTCTCTCTCACGTTGCAAACGACGTGCTGAGCAGTCCAATGAAGGCCATGCTGGCTCCTCCCACCGCCGTCTTCCTGCAGCCAAAGTGGTCCGTGAACATGCTCACCACCGGGGAGCAGAGGAAGATCATACCCATCGCTAGGGCCCCCACCCAGGCTGGGGCGGAGGAGGAGCAGGGGGGGGGGGGGGAGGGGGGAGGGGAGGAAGAGAAGGAGGAGTAGGGGAGGGAGGAAGGGAAGGAGAGGAGAGAAGGAGGGAAGGAAGAGGAGAGGAGGAGAAGGGAAGGAGAGGAGAGGAGGGAATGAGGAGAAGAGTAGGAGGGAAGGAGAGTAGGAAGAGAGGAGGGAGGGAGGGAGGGAGGGAGGGAGGGAGGGAGGGAGGGAGGGAGGGAGGGAGGGAGGGAGGGAGGGAGGGAGGGAGGGAGGGAGGGGGAGGAGGAGGAAAGAAAGAGAAGATTGAAAAGTTAATAAGCACAAAATGTAAATTGTCCAGTGGCAAAAAGATGTATATTTTTACATATATTTATCATGGCCTCACATGGTTGCACACACTTCAATGTACACCATTCATTTCACAATGCCCTGGCCACATTAAACCCACTCAAACCCACTTCTTCCAAAATGTAGAGCAGATCACAAGCTTTTTTTTACCACATAACCGGTTTCATTGCTTTGTCACAGGGAACAGGAATGCAGTCATGCATGCATGCAAACAGGGCAGAGTACGGATTAGGAGGAGACATATGTAAATCCAATGTTTAGCTCTGTTACTGACCTAGTTTGTCTGCCATTGTGTTGCTTGGTACTGGGAATTTAAATGGAGAGACTAAAGACTAAAGCAAGTCATATATATTACTCGTGACCAACATGGGTGCCGTATCAGCGAATTTGACCACACTGGTATTAAAAAGCAGAAAATCTAATCTCAATGATGGATGCATTGTGGGTGTACACGCCAGCAATTTGGCTGTACATTCAGCAATTTGACATCAAGTAAATTTCATACATTGTAGACACTACAATGTATGCGATTTTCTTCACGTCAAATTGCTGAATATATAGACGTGTGACATGAGTTTCAGTTGAAAACGGCTCAATACTAAATTGTAGCTGACGATAAATATGCCAGAAAATGTGCTTGATGATCTGGTCTGGGTTATGATTATGATTAAGATGATTAAGTAGCTCAGGCGAGCTACTCTGCTAAAGTGTCTCAGGTGTCTTCTGTGTGCCAACATCAAAGGTGGCGTGTGCTCTTTTTGTATAACACTTTTCACCACACTTCAGATCTTCACTTTGAATCAGACCCACTTCTTAGTGACTTTTATCATCAGGGCGAGGGAAGCAAAAGCAACATAGTGGACGGATTATTTTATTTCTACAGTGTGGTTTCGTCCTGTAAAAGGCTGTGCTGCTTGTTCTCCTTGGGAGTTAATTCTAGCGAGGGGGACAACATGTACCCCAGGGTGTAAACAAACAACCGTCTGGGTCTGATCCCCAGGGGACCAAAGGTAGCTTTAGTGTCTGCCGGTGTGTCTGCTGCACTCTGGGTCAGACAGAACCAACAGGTCGATGAGGTGCAATCTGGTGCCAACTAGCATGCACGCGCACACGCGCATGCCAACGCGCGCACGCCCACGCACACATAAAAATGACACAAATAGACTGAGATGCCAAGGTCCACATATAGTTCTCCATGTTCTCGCTTCTCGGTGCTGTCGACAGCTACAACCCCTCCACTGCTCTCATCGGAAAACTGTTTTTAAATGTCCATATGAGGCCGTGCTAAATTGGATGCTAAATGTTGGCTGTGAACGCTCATTTCTGGAGCGTTCTTAGTCAACCCCCCCTCTGCCTCCTCCTCCTCCTCCTCCTCCTCCACCTCCGCCTCCTCCTCTACCTCCACCTCCTCAGTCTGTACATCTGAACGTATATCAACACATTCCCAAGGAAGGGACTGTGCCCCGGCCTTCCCTTTTCGATTGTTTATCCAAAGCCAGAAGAAAAGAATGGAGTCCAGCCATTAAGCGCTGGCGCTGTACACCATGCTGATGTCCCCGGCCATTTTGTTGATGTTTGCTCGAGCACAAAGGGCCATTAGGGGCGGTGTTCCCATTAGGGGCGGTGAGCGACGTTTCCCTGACGTAAATGACTAGTCGACTAGTCTGATTAAGAAAACTCTCAGAAAACTGTCAAAATGTTGCAGATTTTTTATCTACAAGCCCCAAAAAATTGGGTGTATTATAACAATCACGTTTTTCAATAAACAAATAAATGCGCTAAAGGGTGGGCTTGCAATATGACCGTTGCACATTATCAGACAAAACATGACCCCAACTCCCTAAATAAAAGTTAGCCAATAACGTAGTTATTGAAATATTGAAAAGAATATTCAACGCAACAAAAAAAGGCTGAAAAGTGTGACGTTTTACGACGTGCATCATTGCGGTCGGCTCTGGTGTCGTGAATGTGTTGCGCATCGCACCAGTTGAACTGTTAGCTAGGGGGCTAAACAGTTAGGAGTTGTCTCGCTGTGGAAGTTTAAATCTAAATAATCATCCGAAATACATCATCGTCTGTCAAGAGACGTGATAAGATATTGATCGCTGTACTTTCTTTCTCTTCTCTTTCATTTTATCGATCCTTTGTGAGCAAGCAGCCGTTCGCTCAGACTCAGTAGGCCTAAAGAAAGTGAAGACATAAGTAGTAAACATAAATCAGGCGGGTCATGGTTTCTTTACTGTTAAAGGTCTCCTTCACCGGTAAACCATTTTTACTTGCTCCTTTTGGAATATGATAGGTCACTCCTAGTTGCATATGCATGCTGCACATGGAAAACGTTCTTCTACCCCCATTGCATGCATTAGCCAATGTAAGGACATAGACGGACGAGGAAGTAAGAAACGAGGAAGTGAGAAAAAGCCCAACACTCTGACGTGTGAATGTTTATGAATATTCATGACCTCGCCTACCTTGGCTTGAGACCGCCCTCAGGAAAACAGTATACGGCATTTCAGAATGTTTGTAAACAATAGGCGTCAAGATACTTCCGTTAATGATACTAAAGATAATGATACTAAATGACACTAAAGATAATGCTGCATCTCTCGGTTTCATTGAAAAAAAGTATTACATCGCTATCATTTTCCATTCTGGAGATAGACGCGAACGAGTCCAGCAATACCCCGACTTCTGAAACAACATGTAACACACGTTAACCTGTAGGCTGCCTTAAACCTGGGTTTGCTCAGTGAGCACAACCGTATAATAAACGTTTAACGTGTAGCCTATAGTGTAGCCGTAATGAATTCAATATGTACGACTTTATTCTCGTAATTAATTCAATATTTACGACTTAATTCTCATAATTTAATGAAAAAAAATGTCTTAATGTGGCCCTAATACTCCGTCGTAATATGTTAATGGGACTTCCCATACCCGTATGAATTAATGAGACGTCACGTAGCGCCCCGCAAGAAGAAAATCATTCATTCAAGCCATGTACTGTTTTCTCGATCGCTCTGCCCTGTCAAATGACATGGAGGGGTTTACTAGTTCTGCCATCGGAGAACGCTTCGTCTTTTGCCACCCGGAAGAACGTATATTGTTGTTGTGACGTCGTGGTGATTTGAAATGTTGATAACATAGACATCTTATATCATGAATGTATCTAATGGATGTATATAGTAACATATGTATAAGATGTCTATGGTTGATAACGCACTAGAGGGATCACTCGCCTCTGATTGGCTAACATCACTGTGACGGACAGTGCTGTTAGCCAATCAGAGGCAAGTAATTTAAATGTCATGAATATCCATGAGTAAGAGCCGAAAACCTCTCGTTCTCCCCCCCCCCCCCCCCCCCACCTCCTCCTCCAAACTAGAACTGCCTGAAACAGGCGCACCAGAGCATTTTTTTCACCAAAACCGGCTCACAGGGCATTCATTAATACTAGAGACCACTGCAAAATTAACGAAAAAACGATGAAATGAGACCTTTAAGACATTAGTAGTAGGGCTGTTCGATTAATCGATATTAAATCTTAATCGCGATTATGTAACTAGGAAGATGTGAAACCGTGAAACTCGTAAAATCGATTTTTCACTTCAACTAACGCAATTACGCCACAGCCCCGCTGAGCTGCTTTGCCGTAGTTACTTCCGCCTCTGACCACTTCTCACCACATGGCTTTACGGCACATTGTAAACAAACATGTCGGCGTTGGATTTAGTTGCTAAAAAGAAGAGCAAGTCCGTTGTGTTATTCACGGTTATATGAGCGGCGGGTGACTTTCGCACCTAGTATAACTTATGCGTCGCGCGCTTCAAGAGCGGCCATGTTGAGTTTTGAGTCTAAAATATTTGTTTTGGTCCCGGCGGGTGAGTTTTATGTGTTGCGCGTTTTACGACGAGTACATGAAAATCACGGAGGAGTTTTATAAAGTCGTGGCTATTTACTTGTGTGTGTGTGTGTGTGTGTGTGTGTGTGTTGATGGTAGACCGTGTGTGTGTGTGTGTGTGTGTGAAATGTGTGTATGTGTGTGTGTTGATGGTAGACCGTGTGTGTGTGTGTGTGTGTGTGTGGATAGAAGGTGTGTGTGTGTGTGTGTGTGTGTCGATGGTAGAATGTGTGTGTGTGTGTGTGTGTGTGTGTGTGTGTGTGTGTGTGTGTGTGAAATGTGTGTGTGTTTGTGTGTCGATGGTAGAATGTGTGTGTGTCGATGGTAGACTGTGTTTATGTGTGTTTGTGTGTGTGTGTGTGTGTGTCGATGGTAGAATGTGTGTGTTTATGTGTTTGTGTGAAATGTGTGTGTGTGTGTGTGTGTCGATGGTAGACTGTGTTTATGTGTGTTCATTCATGGGTTACTTTATTATTTAGCTTGTAAAGACCCAGTTTAGTTTCGAAAATGTCTTATTTTACTTAACGTATATTCTTCAAGCTTTATTTATTTTACAAAAAGAATTTTGCACTTTTTTCATTCATTTCTGGTTTAATCAGAGAAATGTTTAAAGCCCAATGGGGAAAATGTTCAATAAACAGCATATTTGAAATAATTTCTTTGTCTTTTGTTATTTCACAAAATAATCGTAATCGTAATCGAAAATCGGATTTTGAGAGAAGAAAATCGAGATTTTATTTTTGGGCTAAATCGAACAGCCCTAATTAGTAGTAAAATCTAATCTGGCGGATCATGGTTACTTTACTGTTAACACATAAGTAGTAAATATAATCTGGCAGATCATGGTTACCTTACTGTGAAATGGACTGAATTGATTGACATTTCAACAATGCGCCTCCGGAGCAACTAGAACAGCTGAGTGCCACCGCGCGGTCCAGCAGAGCTCAATCCTTCAGCGGGAGCACAAGCTCATTCATACCATAGATATATATATATATATATCTATGATTCATACATCCATGGTTATTATCCATCCATGGTTATTATCCTATATCTAATACAGTGGTGCAGGAATGAGTCCTAAAACCCGGAAGTCCGTTAGCATGTTGGCACTTCCGGTTCCCTCGTCTCGAAGTCAACAGGTTTTTTGAATGGGTTTTTGGTTAGATGCCTGAAATAAGGGCTGCTTAAGAGATTTACACGTTTTGTTTTACGACATAAGATACGTCGGTAAATACCCCACTCGTGAATTTTGAAGCTTTTACGTGTCTTAAAAAACTTCTGGCGATTGCATTTACGCTTCAAAAGTCATAAAAGTAGTGTTCATTGGTGAAGATTATCTTGCTTAACAAAATGTGTGAGTATCATAAACTTTTGTTTGCCACAGAGCTTATTTTCTGCAATAATGCAAAATCCAATGGGAAAAACCCATTGGCTTGTTGTCAAGGGAACCCAGGGCGACGCTTACTTCCGGGTTGGCCTACAGAAATACGTCATCCCTGCACCACTCTATTAAAACAGGTATTTAAAGGAAGTCATGAAAAGACCATCTGATCGCGAACGGCAGTGCACCTGACATGACCGCAGTCACTGACTGGGGTGAAGAGAGCGGTTGAGAATTATGAACCAGATTATTAAATTAGATTAGATGTTTTGGGAAACTACACTGTGTGTAATGTTGGTTAATTATGACTATTAAAAGCATGGTCTAACTTCTTATATGTGTATTCTATCAATAGTGCATGGCGTGCTTCAGCTGTTTATGCAGGTCTATCAGCAGAAATGCTTTTCTCGGAGAGAAGAAAAAACGACTACCATTTCTGGTGCCGACTACCGAGCGCAGCAATGACTAGACGTTTAGTCGGCTAGTCGCGCACATCCCTAGTTCCCAGTACCGGACACATGTACATATAAGACACGTGTATAGCCTATATAAAGACCAGTGGTGGCCTTTAAAAAGGTGCTGTGGTCACCTTTGAAAATGCTCCCAACACATTTTCAGTTTTGTTGCCGGGCAGTAGGCCCAGCCAGGTCTACTCAATCTACTTCAATCAATATGCAAATGACATCAATCCACGTTAGAAATTGAATTACATGAAATTACATTACATTACTTTAAGATACATTGAGTCACTGGCAGGTAATGGCTCCCCTTCAAGCAAAGTGCCTTGAAACACCAGCGGCTTGAGAAAAATACGTTCTTTATCGAGGAAACTTTGTAATTGCATTTCTGTCAAGCAGAAATGAAAATTGTGAACCTGTGTGAACCTGTTAAGTCTGACAGGCAAAGTTACAGTGGATGCCATAGAAAAAGCTAGGCTATCAGAAAAAGATTGCATTTCAAATATCTCAAATGTATTATTTTCCATAAAGAATGGAAATAGCCCAAGGCACAAAGGTGCACGCAAAATGAGTCCTCCCTTTCCAGCATAGTGTGAACAAAACTAGGCATACTTATACATAGGCTAATTATATAAATTATATAACTATAGAGACAACTATACAATTATATATAGGGGATTTTGGTGATAGAATTACAGCAGCCCACCACTTGTAATCATGGTACCTGTAGTTGAGCGCGGTTGACCTTAGAGTCTTTTACGACGTGTACGTCTTTTACGACGTTTACAATGTGTAATCACCTTCATGTATTTGCATGCATTCACGTACTTAAATGCAAATGATAATGTGGGTGATGTATGCGTCCTGGACTCGTTCCTATGGAGATGGTGCTTAGCAAGATTACTACCACAGAACATTTGCATTGATTTTAACATACTGTATTTTTAGATTTTAGCATTGATTGTTCAAAAAAAGCATTCAAGGACTGGACTGGAAAAATGTGCAACAAAAAAGGGTTGTAGTACAATGGCATGTATCCAAGTTGCCTGCAAATCCAATCATCACAACTATGTATGTATGTATGTATGTGTCCCCGTTTCAATTTTCTCTCTTCCTCCTCTAGAATGTCAGACTATGTAGCAAGCCAGAACATATAGATAGAACGAGCATACATTAGAGAGAGAGAGAGAGAGAGAGAGAGAGAGAGAGAGAGAGAGAGAGAGAGAGAGAGAGAGAGAGAGAGAGAGAGAGAGAGAGAGAGAGAGAGAGAGAGAGAGAGAGAGAGAGAGAGACGGCCAATCTATTGTGTTGCGCAGTGGAGTCGCTGCACTAGACCTGCACGACTCCACTGCGTCGTGCTCAAACGTCTTAATGCCAATTAAGTATTTGGATATGTGAAGTTATTAAGCATAACCACCACATGTCTAGGAATTCAGAGTCTGTCTGTCTGTCTGGTATATGGTTTCCTGGTGGTACAGGGCGCACGCAAGTGTGCACAAAACGTGTGTGTGTGTGTGTGTGTGTGTGTGTGTGTGTGTGTGTGTGTTCATAGACTATGGTGTGTGCATGTGCACTACACACAAGGCAGAAGGACCATAATGCAGCCACCAGTTGAGCAAAACAACACAATAAAACAGGATTTTAAATAAAGCTTCCCCTATTGTTCTCCAACTACGCGCTCAACAAAATACACTTCCCGGATCACCATCTGGAAATAATAATAATATCTTTATTTATATAGCACCTTTAAAAACAATGGTTTACAAAGTGCTTTGACGTAAAATACATAGGAGCAAGTAAAAATTTTAATCAAATAATCAAAAACACATATACAATAATAAGATAAATAAACACACTCATATATACACACAATAAACCAAACGAGATTAATAGGTGCTAGAGCAAAAAGACATAGAGGAAGAGAAAAAGAAAGGAATAAAAAGAATAAAAAGACTAAAAAGACAGCATCACGTAAAAGCAAGTCTGTAAAAATGTGTTTTAAGAAGTGATTTAAAAGAGTTTACCGATTCAGCCAGCCTTATCTCCGCGGGCAGGTCGTTCCAAAGCCGAGGCGCCCTGGTGGAGAAAGCCCGGTCGCCTCTAGTCTTGAGCCTCGACCTTGGAACATTAGGAAGGGCGTCGCCCGCGGATCTAAGGCTG
This sequence comes from Merluccius polli, assembly GCA_030340625.1. NCBI lineage: Eukaryota > Metazoa > Chordata > Actinopteri > Gadiformes > Merlucciidae > Merluccius > Merluccius polli. The sequence goes on along the minus strand of JAOPHQ010004597.1, from coordinate 65,768 downwards.
CGAGCAGGCTCGTACGGGGCCAGCATGTCCGTGACGTACTTGGGGGCTAGACCCCGGCGAGCCTTAAAAGTGATCAATAAAATCTTAAAATCGATTCTAAAATGGACAGGGAGCCAGTGCAAAGAAGCTAAAACAGGTGTGATGTGATGCCGTCTGTTAAACCCAGTGAGAAGCCTAGCTGCTGAATTCTGAACCAGCTGGAGGCGGGAGAGTGATTTGTGGTTGATGCCGGTTAACAGGGAGTTACAGTAGTCTAGACGGGAGAATATGAGTGCGTGGATAACTTTTTCGAGGTCGGGTTGTGATAGAAAATGTTTAATTTTGGAAATGGTTCTGATGTGGAGAAAACAGGACTGTACAACTGTGTTAATGTGAGGGATGAAAGTGAAGTCTGAATCTAAAATGACTGTGCGTTCACACCAAAAGCGCACAAAGAGGAAAATGATCCCGGAAGTCATTCATTGTGTATTGGGCGCCAGGCGGACAAAGAGGGAAAAGAGGAATAGGCGGACTCGGGTGGACTAGGCGACTTAGGAGGATAAAAAAAGTTAAAAATCCTCCAACTTTATGTAAATGAGCTATGACGCGACTAGGAGGGAAAGGTGGAAAATCCATCGACAGCCAATGGGGATGTCTCGTTCTGCCGTCGTCCCTCGGTCAGATCTGTCCCAGAAAACAACCCGCGTAACTGAGTTCCTACCAAACATTCGTTCCAAGGTGTCGCTGGAAATGCTGATTGCTGCCGTAGCAGAACACCTCTATGATGTCCTCTATGATTTGACAACATTACATTTAGCAAAATCGGTGTTTATTTGGGATGATCATTTCCGTAAATATGATTGGGGAGTAACCCGACGAGGTGTCCATTAACAGAAATGAATGGACGACGCGGAGGCGTGAACCGTCCGACGCGAAGCGGAGTACCATGGTCACTTACGAAAGAATGAAATATGTAATCAATTAATAATACTTTAATGTGTTTTAGAGTTGAAATCGTGAGGGTTTTTTTTATTTTTACAAGTCGAGCAGACTATTTAATATCTCCCTTATGCAGGCGTTGCCAAGCAACGTGGCCATAGCGTCTTCATAGCGTCAACGTCTTTCCTAGGTGTAAATCAAAGATGGTGTAAATAAACACTTTTTAACCTACACTCTCCAGCCAATCGGAGTAATTCTGTTTTTAATGACTTCATCAAGTAACTTTCCATCAAGTAACTTTCCGTGATCAACGGTGTCGGTAACTGGGCTGTGCTACAGCAGTAGTTGCGTGGTGGTGTTTAGCACGTGTGGCGCGCTGGCCCTTTAAATTAAAAAAAAAGCAAGAACGAACATTCTGAAGGGGGGCAAAAGCGGCAAAAGCGACTTAGGTGGAGTGGACAAGGTGGATTCCTCTTTGTGCGCTTTCGGTGTGAACGCACAGTAAGTTTCTGGCAGTGGGCTTGATGTTACCGGATAATGGACCGAGGCTGATGGGGCTGGTGATGGTGCATGGCGGGTTGAACAGTATTATTTCAGATTTGGAGTTGTTAAGTTGGAGGAAGTTATGGGCCATCCAGCGGTTCACGTCTTTGAGGCAGTCTAAAACAGCAGCCAGGCTTCTGGGATCGTTAGGTCTCAGCGGTAGGTATATCTGTGTGTCGTCAGCATAGCAATGAAAAGAAACATTGTGCCGCTGGATGATTTGGCCGAGTGGGAGCATATATATTGAAAATAAAATAGGACCTAAAATGGAACCCTGCGGTACGCCATAGGCTATTTGGGTTGTAGAGGAAGAGTGGTTGCCGATGGTGACCGCACAGGTTCTGTTAAAAAGATAAGAATTGAACCAACCAAGTGCAGTGTCCCTGATACCAATAAAATTTTTAAGACAATTTATTAAAATTGTGTGATCTATAGTGTCGAAAGCGGCACTTAGGTCTAAAAGAATTAAAATTGCACTCTCTCCTCTGTCAGTAGTTAAAAGTAGGTCATTGGTTACCTTAAGCAGGGCAGTTTCTGTGCTGTGCAAAGCTCTAAAACCAGACTGAAATTTTTCAAATAAGTTATTTTGTGACATAAAAGATAAAAGTTGTGAGGAAACAACTTTTTCTAAAACTTTTGATAAAAATGGAAGTTTAGAAATAGGTCTAAAATTATGAAGATCAGAGGGGTCTAGGTTGGGTTTCTTTAAAAATCCCTGAACACGTTTTATTTCTATTTCCTCAGAACACACACACACGCGCGCGCGCACGCACACGCACGCACACAGACACACACACACACCTAAGCCAGGTTGTTTCGTGGTTGTTGTTTTCTGTCTTCAAAAGGCCACCTGTAGTATTTTACTACAGTACTTGAGCAAAGAGAAGAAGAAAACATTGGAGAACAGGCCGTTTGTTTCTAGTCATTGTTTTCATTGCGTCCTCATCCCTATGTGCATTCTTCTGTTAATGATATGCTGATGTGTTACGTTTATGTTTATGTTTATGCATTTCTAAATATGCATTCTACGTATGTGAACAAATACATTGTTGGCGTTTACGCTTATTTTTAATATAGCAGAGAATTTTGTAGTTAACCCCGAAAAAGCGTTCTTGTAACGAATTTCCTTGTTGAAGTTAATGGTGTGTGTGTGTGTGTGGGGGGGGGGGGGGGTATGTGTGCGTGCGTGCTTGCAGTGGTACTGTGGGTACTGAACTCCCTGATCCCAACTAAACCTGAATCCCCCTGCACTTAGGAATGCCAAACATGCCACAATAACCCTGGATCTGCCATGGGAGGATTTATACCTACGCCGCTGAGCTGATGCCAATGTCCTGGAAATGGTGAACTAGCTGTGATAGCACTAGCAATGATTAAAGAGTTATACTTGCTGTCTGGGCATGGTCTCACTCCTCCAACTGTCATAATCTTATCCAACGCGTTGAACAAGGGGAGTTCATCCCACAGCATTTAAGCAACCGTTGAGTGCAGGTGTCAATCGATTTGCCTGTTGCATTATTGTAAAACCGTGAAACGATCCTATGAAAACACCGAAAGCGTGGAGGTTTTGTCCAGCGGTGTTCAACCATTTCAACCTCTCGCTCCATTCTATTCTGAAAAGGTAATCATCTGTGAAAATGCATGACGTCCATTCACAGCCCGGACGCCCCTCAGGCTTCGATTCTGCTAGTGTGCTCCGAGAAACACGCTTGAGTTTGAATAGCGGTCTTCAAGTCGACGCTCACGCTGGCCCTTTGAATGCAGGTCAAACAATAAGATAATAATAGGAATAATAATCCACCGATGTACCTCCATGGACGACAATCAAATGCACAGTGCAATATAGTTACGTGATACGATCCTGTTGTGTGTGTGCTGCTGTGTGTATTATTCTCCAGACAGGCCATCGGATTGACTACATCCCAACTCATGACATAACAATGTAATACAATGCCGCAAGCAGCCGCATACAGCATAACCACAATATTTTGTTACATATGAAACTGTAATCAATATATAACGTCACGCACGCGATATCAATCACTCTCGCCAATGCGCGTCCCTTTGTGACGACTGACAATTGGCCATAAGGGCATTGCACAGCCATGCTCCTGCGGCCTAGCCTACTCCTCGTTCTCCTCCTCGCTCTCCTCCTCGTTCCGGCCGGTGTCATCTGCTCTCTCGCCTCAAAATCGCTCTCTCACTCTTACTTGTCTGCCTCTCACTGGTGAAAATGCAGATCAGGATGAAGATCACATGACAAGATCATCATATGCTCTCGTTCAAAAATAAATAAAATATTTATGTACCTCCCTGTGCATCCCCACACCCTTTACCCAGTTCCTGCAGCTGCTCCCTGCCATTAGCATGAGTTCAATCCACAATCAATCCTCTGAGGGTTAAACCGCCTTTTAAATATGCAGACAGCCACGCATGCATTCATACAAAGTGGGGCAATGTTTTATATATGCTCATAGGATCGTGTTGTAATCCACACTAGAACTGCGTTTCCATCTCAGACCTTTTCAGAATCAATAGCATCCATTATAGTGTGCATGCCATAGGGAGAGCTGCAGGCTGGGTTAGGGAGTTCGGTCTATTATATAATGATACTTTGCTTTAACAAATTCCTTGAAATCACCGATAGCTTGATGTTGATAAATATCCTACTATTGTGAAGTGGTGAACTTGCTCAGAAGTTAGATGGCAACATTTTTGAGAAGTAATCAATAGTAATTTGATTGACAGGTTGAGACAGACATGTGGAATACTTAAATGTAAGGAAGCCTGAAACGGACAACGCAAAAACATCAAAGCTAAAAGATGCTGTTAGACAAAGCGACTTGGACCGACTTCTGAAAAAACAGAAGAGTGAGTAAGAAGACACCATTTCTACCCATGCTATCAGACTTGGCAAAAGTAATTCTGGGAAAAGTTGGAGAATATTGGGCTACATTTGGACATTTTAGGAAGAAACCTTGCATGATGCAAATGTATTTACTTATTATTTAGCGCAGTTCTATCATAATTAAAAGTATATACAGAAATCATATAAGTAGAATCCTGTTATACTGCAAGTGCTGTATTAGGCATTATAGAAGTGTGCTTCCAATATGTCCCCATTACACTTTTAAACAACTTCCTGTGCCAAGTGTTATTGTGCTCCATTACAAATACACTTTAAGTAGAAAAAAGTACAACTTTATTACAACAAAATAATAAAGTTTCTGTCCCATTTTAAGAGCCAGTAGGAATCTTGCACAAGGATGCCTACAGGTTGACGGAGGACACTGGGGGATTTCACTTCCATAAAACTTCCATATGCATTTCCAGGTAACTTGCACAGCACAAAATGTTGACAACGTGAAATGTGAGTCGAGCCTTCAGGATTTCACTGGATCAAGCAAAAGTGACCAAACATGCAAAGGGGCTGTGTTAGTTGGCTGCAGGTTTTACATGGGAGGGTATCTAATTTACTGTTGAGGAAGTTATGTTGAGGAAGGACGCTTATTAGATTTTGATGTAAAATACAGAACCACATTAAATACAGTTAATGTTGTTGTGCTTACTTTGTTGAAAAGTGGTTACGACTGCTGGAAATGAGCTAATAAGGTCACAGTCCATTTGAATTTCATGGTGTGCAATTTGCCTGGCAGTGATTGGAGAACAGCAGAGATCCAGGTTGGGCCTGGGGCATCGTCACGTGCTCCCATTCACTCCACAAAATATATTTTTAACAAAATAAATGGTGTGCTTTTCTTTGAAAAGCATCCAGACATTTCTAGAAAACATCTTTTTAACAAAATAAATTGTATGCGTTCCTTTCCTATAGCATCCAGACATTTCTAGAAAACATCTTTTGAACAAGATAAATGATGTCCCAGTGGAAAAATGTGATACAAATATACTTGAAGTATTCTAAAGTTCCTGAAAGTATACTTTTTGTACTTAATTTAAAGTATGTTAAAGATATACTTCTAAATAGTGGTCAATAAGTTGAACTCATGTGTACTAAAAATAAGTATAATAATTTTGCTCTGCTTGTAGTGGTATTTAAGTATACTGACAATAAAGTACATTTGTCATAAGTGTATTTTAAGTAGTATTTAGGTGTCCTTTAAAAAAAAGTGTACTATATTCAGGTCATAGCACACAACTAGTGAGACTTATTGAAGTGACATTTAAAATGAAATAACTAATTGAAAAATGAAGGCCGACCCATTCATTATTTGTTTTGTATTACATGTATAGCATTGTAAACGTTACACAACCTTTTGGTCTTATTGTAATATAGTCAGCCTTAAGGGCTGTTCTGACGGCCATTATTATATTTATATACTATTTTCAGCCACATGCTTCATACCGGTGGAGTCGGCCATTCTGTGGAGATACAGGGAAGCGTGTTGATTTTGAACATTGGTGAGAAAAGCACTTCATTCTGATGTCATTTTTGTATTGACATACTGTTGTGTAATATTCTTTCTTCTACATACACATAGCATACGGTTGTTGGATATATTATTTGATTTAACTGTGTATACAGCATATGCCGTTGTAAACTACGCTGTGAACTAGTTATTTATATTGTTCTGTATGGTCCTGTTTGTCCATCAAACAAGTCAGGGTTTTTTCTTGGGAGGAGAGTTTTTCTACTGAGCCATTGGGAAAGATAAGCCATCAAGCTCCCACCCTCACTGGCAAGAGAAAGCGAGGCGAGATGAATGAGCAACTGGACCCAGAAAAGGTTGCAGCAATTGCACAGATATTGTGTATTCATCTCATATTTCATTAATTTAATTCTGCTATTTAGAAAAGATTTAAGTCCCACGCTTCCTGTTTTCACAGATGTGGTTAGAGAAAAAAATCCCAGAGCAGAGTTGAGCTGAAACCTCCTGTGTCATGAATGCAACAACAAACGCTACAGACGCAATTTAAAGCATCCAAATGCAATGGTTGCTGGGGTATAACTGAAGTTATAATTTTGTTGGTTGTTTTTTGTTTTTTTCATCAATGAGTGTTTTTGTTGTAATAAGGTTGTGCTTTTTTCTATTTAAAGTGTATTTGTAATGGAGCACAATATCACTTGGCACAGGAAGTTGTTTAAAAGTACATGTAAAGTGTAATGGGGACATATTGGAAGCACACTTCTATAATGCCTAATACAGCACTTGCAGGATTCTACTGAAAGTATGATTTTAGTACGTACTTTTAATTATGATAGAACTGCACTATAAATGTGCTTCCATTTAACAGTTTCTGATATGACAGCATTATACTTAAAGTGCATTTATTTACGTAGTATAAATTGGGGTGCAAACGTATGAGTAAACGAGTACTCGTCAAGCAAATCATAAACGATTATAATGATACAGTAAAATAGGGTTAAAGTTAGTATGGGTTAGGGTTAGTAATACAGAATTCATACATTATGTATAGAATATAAAATAAGAATTTGAAAAGGGACACCACATCTAAGACCTCAGTACTCGAGTCATCATACTACAGTAGTTCAGTGAAACTCAAAATTTGTTGAAATTGTGCATTTATGGAGCAACTCCAAAACCAAGGGGAGGATCCTGCGGCCTCCCCTAACTTCCTTTAGGTTAAGCACAATGGGGTGGGGGGGGGGTTACATCTTATTTTATAACTGCTATTGTGTAATGATAATATAATAATGTATGCATTTTGGCATTATCAATCAATTTTATTTAACCAAGACCGAAAGGTCTGTATGATTAGCCATAAAGGTACGCGTTATGATTAGGCTGGACAAACTGTTACTGAACTGATATATTTAGCGGAGAAAAGTTGTACACCTAAGTGTACTTCAAATGTACTACTTTTGGACTAGTTAGTACCCTTAAAGTTGTGCCAATTATAATTAAGTACAATTTTAAAAAGTATACTTCAAGTTCAAGTATATTATTTCTAGAAAAACATCTTGAACCAAATAAATAAAGTACTTCATTTCCAATAACATTCTGCCATTTGGAGACCGCTTTGTAATAAAATGAATAATGTGCTTCTATAATTGGACTGCGTCTCTAATAGTAGAAACCCATTATACAGTTGAATTGCTGAGGAAGGACAGGGTCAGGACCCAGCCAACTTGTGCAGTCCTTTCAAATAGGAGAGCTGTGAATGGCCTCCTCCACCAAGCTACTGCCGAGGTGGAGAAACAAGGGAATGTACAAGTACTGTAAGCCAGCAACACATGACTAAAGGCTTGGAAGCCTTTAATGAAAGATTTGGGCACTTGTTCTTTGGGTATTTCATTCATTTCACTTGGCGTACATACTTGTAATGGTCTGTTCAAAAGACATAGGAGTACTTAGCAGAAAAAAACAGGGATACATTTTGTATCATGCAAGGTGTGGGGGGGGGGTGCGGGCAGTTTTTACAACATTATTAAACACAATTGCGTGTACTTTAGCCCCTTTGCATTATCTCTAGCAGCCTGGTACTGATAAGCTTAAGTATTGTGTGTAAATTGTAAAGACAAAGCGGCAGGATATAATCACACTGCCCAAGATGCTGGCATTGTATAATTTTCTTAACATCCATCTGAACTTTAACCGCACACCCTGCCCTATAGCACCCCTCACGCCCCTGCTTCTCTGGGTTTACCTACATCCTTTTTATTGACATTTCCTCTTGTTTTTCTTCACTTACAAGCAACACGGTCACTAACATGCTTGTATTCCTCACTTCCTTCCGTTAATTGTCGTTTTTTGCTTTTGTATGTCATAACCCGTTTATAATTAGCCTGTAAAAAAAAAAATCTATACAAATAAATAATAATAATAAATCAGTAAAAATTACACAAACCCCCGAGTATGATAAGGGTGTCTTCCTTACACACCTCCCCTTCCTGTGCAGGAAACTCTGCATGGTGTCCCATAGGAACAAATGGACCCCCTCCCATTGGAAACAATACAATACATCCATGTGTGTACAACACGCAGTGGTTCATATGGTGCTTACAGCTTTATAAACTCTTACTTATTATCCAACTCTTACTGCTGCCATCACCTGCCCAGGGACTGCAGATGACATTTAGCTTTCTAGCCTATTCTGGGAAAGTTACTAACTGTCCATTGTCCCGGTTAAATAAAATAAATAAAGATATATTCATCACCATCTTACACTCACCGGCCACTTTATTAGGTACACCTTGCTAGTACCGGGTTGGACCCCTTGCCTTCAGAACTGCCTTAATCCTTCGTGGCACAGATTCAACAAGGTACTGGAAACATTCCTCAGAGAGTTTGGTCCATATTGACACGATAGCATCACGCAGTTGCTGCAGATTTGTCGGCTGCACATCCATGATGCGAATCTCCCGTTCCACCACATCCCAAAGGTGCTCTATTGGATTGAGATCTGGTGACTGTGGAGGCCATTTGAGTACAGTGAACTCATTGTCATGTTCAAGAAACCAGTCTGAGATGATTCGCGCTTTATGACATGGCGCGTTATCCTGCTGGAAGTAGCCATCAGAAGATGGGTACACTGTGGTCATAAAGGGATGGACATGGTCAGCAACAATACTCAGGTAGTCTGTGGCTTTGACACAATGCTCAATTGGTACTAATAAGCCCAAAGTGTGCCAGGAAAATATCCCCCACACCATTACACCACCACCACCAGCCTGAACCGTTGATACAAGGCAGGATGGATCCATGCTTTCATGTTGTTGACGCCAAATTCTGACCCTACCATCCGAATGTCGCAGCAGAAATCGAGACTCATCAGACCAGGCAACGTTTTTCCAATCTTCGATTGTCCAATTTTGGTGAGCCTGTGCGAATTGTAGCCTCAGTTTCCTGTTCTTAGCTGACAGGAGTGGCACCCGGTGTGGTCTTCTGCTGCTGTAGCCCATCCGCCTCAAGGTTCGACGTGTTGTGCGTTCAGAGATGCTCTTCTGCATACCTCTGTTGTAACAAGTGGTTATTTGAGTTACAGTTGCCTTTCTATCAGCTCGAACCAGTCTGGCCATTCTCCTCTGACCTCTAGCATCAACAAGGCATTTGCGCCCACAGAACTGCCGCTCACTGGATATTTTCTCTTTTTCGGACCATTCTCTGTAAACCCTACAGATGGTTGTGCGTGAAAATCCCAGTAGATCAGCAGTCTCTGAAATACTCAGACCAGCCCGTCTGGCACCAACAACCATGCCACGTTCAAAGTCACTTAATTCACCTTTCTTCCCCATTCTGATGCTCGGTTTGAACTGCAGCAGATCGTCCTGACCATGTCTACATGCCTAAATGCATTGAGTTGCTGCCATGTGATTGGCTGATTAGAAATTTGCGTTAACGAGCAGTTGGACAGGTGTACCTAATAAAGTGGCCGGTGAGTGTATATGTTAATATTATTTGCGAATATGCCGCAATCACCCTATTTCCGGGACACAAAGACGGTATTCCCACATGTTGGAAGTGGCTGCCAATGCTGTACTTATTTCTTCGGAGCCAGGCATTACAGGGTGATATGGGTCAAAGTATTACCACTCAATAATAGATGGATCATAAGCCATTATAGATCTCAATATATGCATGAGAGAGAGCAAGAGAGAGAGCGAGACAGAGAGAGACAGGGAGAGAGACAGAGAGATAGAGACAGAGAGAGACAGCGAGAGAGAGAAAGGGAGAGCGAGAGAGCGAGAGCCAGACAGAGAGAGAGAGACAGAGAGACTGGCGGTGGTAAACACTTGATGGAGTAATCCTCGACAGATTGGCCCAGGAGATTGAGGGCACAGAAGCAAAGCACCAGAGACAGCCAGCCAGGGAGTCACGGCTCCTGCTTGTCCCTCCATTGTTTTGTGTGTGCTTTTCTATATGGAGATATGTAGGCCACAATACGACACTAGCGGCTGGAACCAGCCATTGTAGACACAGTATACATGTGGATCCTATAGGGCCGCTGCTTTTGTACTGTATGAATAGGCTATAGGTGTAGATATTGAGCAAATAATAATGTGTGACGTATCATACACACCAAGCGCATACAACAATGTCAAACTGCGATACTCGTTTTTGTTCATGGTCCCAAAACCTCTGTCCTGATGTGGCCCTGGGACGAAACGTAACGCGGCAGCAAACATCTGGCTTCACATCAACCTCCATGGGACACCATGAAGACTTTAAATGTGATGGTAACAAACTGGGACCCCCAATAAAGTGTGCTGTAACACCATGTGCATGTGGTTTTACCAAGCAAACCAGATGTGGCATTGCAAGGGGGGGCGGGGGGGGTCAAGCGAGGCCATGTCGACAGGACCATGTCGCTGCAGGACCATGTCGCTGCAGGACCATGTCGACCGGACCATGTTGCTGCAGGACCATGTCGACCGGACCATGTCGCTGCAGGGCTATGTCGCTGCAGGACCATGTCGACAGGACCATGTCGCTGCAGGACCATGTCCCTGCAGGACCATGTCCCGGCAGGACCATGTCCCTGCAGGACCATGTCACTGCAGGACCATGTCACTGCAGGACCATGTCCCTGCAGGACCATGTCCCGACAGGACCATGTCGCTGCAGGGGGGTCATACTGAACCACACGTGACCTGCATCGTATGCCTGATCCCCCACATGCATCGCACTGACGTCCACTTTGTCAGCAGCATCACCTGCTGCAATGAAACACACACACACATATCTGCTGTTTCTGCAGCTGCATCAGCTGCACCAGGACCAGGAGCAGGACCAGGAGCAGAACCAGGAGGAGCAGCCATACTCACCCACTTTGAACTGAGACGTGCGGTCGTCCGGGTCTGCGTGCTCCCCGACCAGCATCATGTTGAGGATGCCGAAGGAGTTCTGGATCCCGAAGATGGACCCGTTGCACCAGGTGGCGGCGAACACCACCACCCAGCCGAACCCCCCGTCCGGCGGCACGAATCCACCACCGGTCCCGGACCCAGACCCGGTCCCGGGCACGGTGCTCTCCTCCTCCTCCCCGGCCAGACCCGGCTCCGGCCGCCCGCTCCGAAAGTCTCCGTTGGCCGGGTCCCCTCGGCGGTCTTCCCCGTGGACCCCCATGCCGTCCGTCTCTGCTCCGGCGAGTGAGGCGTGAGGCGTGTGTGTGTATGTGGGGGGGGAGGGAGGGCGGCACCGGGGCGCACGCGTAGAGGACAGACAGGTACTGGGGGTCCAGACGCGGGGCTTAGACGGAGACAGGTCCTCCTTCAGACTCTCCGCGACCGCGACCACGACCCGCTCCTCCTGGTCCCGGTCTCAGCGTCAACTTCCGAAGCGCGCGCGGCGGTGGAGGGCGGGGGGAGGAGGGGGGGGGGTGTGTTGACATGTGTCAACAACAACGATAATAATAATAATAATAATAATAATAATAATAATAGCAGCAGCAGCAACAACAGCACCCACGAGCCGGACCCTAACGGTCATTAACCCCCCCCCCTAGTCCGCCTCCCGGGACGCGGCGCCACCATGTCAAGCTCAGCGGCGCGGCGTCGCTCTCGCGATGCTGAGGACCACACGTCGTCGCCGACCTCCTCCCCCCTCCCCACGCTGTAATAGCGATATTATAGTCTCCTCCTACTTCCTCCTCCTCCTCCGGTGTTTCCCCCCCCCCCCCTCCCACCACCACCACCACCACCACCACCACCCCCCCCCCCCCCCCCCAAGGAGGTCGTCTGCGGCTCCGGACGTCCACACTGAAACACGGCCTTCATTCAACAGTTTGGACCCGCCCCCTTACCCCCCCCTCCTCCCCACCCAGTTCAAGTTCAACAGACAGGCGAGCTCGGCCAATGGCCGCCCTCGACCCGGCTCTTGTGGGCGGGGCTTCACGTGTGGGCGGGGATTCGCCACTCTACGGTGAGAGGGTCCGGTTGGGTTTTTTATTTTATTTTATTTTTGTATTATTATTATAATTATTAGTAGTAGCAGTAGTAGTAGTAGTAGTAGTAGTAGTAGTAGTAGTATTAGTCCAGGTTTGGACTATTGAGTTGTTTTATTAACGACTGCCTGTGTGCAGTAGCGATCCCTGGCCGCTAAGAGGGGCTAGAGCTTCAGTGGGAGCCAAATCACTTGCCAGTCAAATGCATCTGAATAAACCGAGAAGCATCTCATGGAAGCATCTCGCTGCGGCCTGCGGGAAGGCGGGGCGTGACATCACGCCCCGCCCACATCACGGGCGAGTGCATTCTGGGATTGCGTAGCCCATATAAAACCAACAGAAGAAGAAAAACACGTCTTTCTTGAAAGTACTTGAACTAAATACGTCCTCTTGAACTAGCAGCTACTTATGTGTACAGCGAAAACGGAGAGTGCTAAATACGATAACCCTAACCTAACCCTAATCTAACCCTAACCCTAACCCTAAATATTATATATGAATATATTAATTAATATATTTACCTGACTTCAAAATATTATATATATATATATATATATATATATATATATATATATATATATATATATATATATATATATATATATATATATATATACGATCGGGCGCAAGTAATCCCAGAATCCCAGAATGCACTCGCCCGTGATCGGGTGCAAGCAATCCCAGAATGCACTCGCCCGTGATGTGGGCAGGGCGTGATGTCACGCCCCGCCTTCCCGCAGGCCGCAGCGAGACGTACTTGAATAAACCAGCCTGGACAAGTTGGGTAAAGCAGTGTGAATTGGTAAATTGGTGCGTACAATTTATAACAGTAATTGGTTTTTTTATATAGTTATATAGTTATACACAGGGCGGATGGTGTATAGGGGCGATTTGGGCGACGCACTACCAACTGGGATTTTTTTTCTAACAAATTATATCACAGCAAAAGTAGTTTTCAGTGTTCTAGACATACTATCTGTCATTGTCCAATCAGAATCGTCAATTCAAGTCGCTTTTCAAATGGTCCCGCCTCTCTGGGCGAATTCATTGACGTGGAAAATCGCCCAAACATTCTCCCATTGACTCTCATGTTAAAACTTTTTTTTCGGAAAATGAGCCTTCAATGCATTTTCAATGAGGATTTGGGACTCGCCCTAACGCGCATGCGTCATACGTAACTGACGTAACTAATATACGTAACATATAATACGTAACATACGGAAAACTCCATTCTAGATCGCAGCTCTGTGCGCCCAGACCAATGGCGTTAGCCTTGTCTTAGCGTGATTAAACAATTCATCGAATCAATCACGTTCATCAGCAAGCATTCGCGCCACAGCTGTAACTAGTTCCAGAGAAGAGACAAGATGGCGGAGACTCAATGAGGACGACTGTACGATTATTTCACTTTCGTCGGTCGGCCATCATGCCTTCAGTGTGTCTTGAACAACCACACATAAAAGGTTGCACATATTATATTGGAATTCTATCGTATTTGTCTAAATGCATACTTGACTGTAGATAGATTTATGAGTGAAGTTACCAATACAATAGATTGGCCGTCTCTCTGTCTGTCTCTGTCTCTCTCTCTCTCTCTCTCTCTCTCTCTCTCTCTCTCTCTCTCTCTCTCTCTCTCTCTCTCTCTCACACACACACAAACACACAGACAGAGAGAGAATGTTAACTTGTATATAATTCCCAATTTGTATTGATGTATTTGCACTTTTAATCTTGCTGAATACAAGGAAAATAAATTAAGTTAAAACTTCGTCTTTGTATTTTGTCTTTATTATTTTGTCAGAATGCACCAGAATACTTCGTTTGTATGTGAAAAATCACAAAATAATCTTCTGGGGGATGATGCCCCCAGACCCCCCTACAGGGGTTTGGTTTACAAACTTTCAGCCCCGACTAAAATAACATTCACCAGCCGCCACTGGTTATACACTTAACCTAATAGCTACACAAGCTCAAGCAGCTCAGGCCTACTGTTTGCACAGCTAGGCCTACAGGTATGTCATCCAAACATATTCCGCTGTACATGCTACTCTGAACTAATAACTTAATAGGTGTATTATCCAAGTAAGTATTACTTAGGGAAGAAAAACCTGTTCTTCATGATCCTCATCACCAGTATCTCAGAAATATATACCTGATTGTGGAAGGAGCTCTTCTCAGGGGATGGGAGTCAACGGTCAATCAGGATATAGTGAGGACCAGTAAGGCACCGCATAACGAGAAGAATGTTTTGCAGAGTTGAGAGATTAGTGGATTCATAATGTGCAAAGGAATTGAATATACTTTATAATCAGGGCCAATACAAGCGCGATTACAATGGAAACAATACGTCACTCTCCCACTTGCCGTGGCGTATATGTAGACGCTGCTGGTGCTGCCCTTCCCATCGCCTGCGGTGACTCACCGATCCCAGGGTTTACTCATTATGTTCCCTGGGGGCCCTGATGCTGCTGCTTGTGTAAGAAGAACATTACAATACAGCTGGCATTAGTTATTAAATATGAACTACAGTTGTACAGTTGTTCTGCCCCCACTCCGAACGTCTCCCCCACTGACCTGGTTAACTCCTATGACGCACTCTGTTCCTGTCTAGATCAGATAAAAAAACAAGCCTGTCTCCTTCACACACTCCGACCCTTGGTCCAATGATCAACTCCACTACCTCAAAGCCAAGGGCCGTCAACAGGAACATATCTCCAAAAGAACTGGTCTCATTATCATGGACGCCTAGATGCCTACAAACTCCACCAACAACAATATCAAGATGCCCTCAACAGTACGCTCTCCTCCCACTACTCCTCCATCATCCAATCTGGTTGCAACAATCACAAAATGCTTTTTTTCCCCACCATCAACAGACTCCTCAAACCCATGAACATCATCTCCAATTCCTTTACCACCAGCAAATGCAATTAATTTCTATCATTTTTCAAATAACAAATTGACACCATCCACAATGAGCTGGCAGCTTCCTCTCCCACGACCCTCCCTTGCCCTCAACCCAACCCCCCACTATTCCCAACCTCATTTACATCCTTCAGTCAAATCACAGAAACCAACCTATCCTCCATAGTCACGACCATGAAGTCCTCAACCTGTGCCCTCGACCCCCTCCCCATCTTTCTACCGCTGCTAAAACACTCATTCACGGCCTCGTTACTTCCAGACTCGACTACTGCAACAGCAGCCTCTATGGTTCACCAACAAAAATTCTCAATAAACTACAATACGTCCAGAACTCTGCAGCCCGCATGCTCACCTCCACTCGCCACCGAGAACACATCGGCCCTGTCCTCCACAACCTCCACTGGCTACCGGTTAAATACAGCATTCATTTCAAAATACTCATCACCTACAAAGCCATGAATAACGGGACTCTCCCTACCTCTCCGCCCTCCTTCTCCACCCCTCATCTACCCGATCTTTCACAAACACACACATATAAACACACAAACTATGAATGCACTTCACAAGCAGTGCTCTGTGCTCACATGAGGACATGTTGTAAAGCCACCGAAGACAAAACACCTCATCGATGATGACCATGATAAGTCTGTCTTGTGTCCTGTAAGGGGATTACCTGAGATCAGGGCACACACCCATTTTCCAGACTTCCAGGCATCTATTCATCAGTGAATAACTTATCTGTAATCATGTTTGTCTTAATGTGAAAGAAGGTATAGCCTGCTGTTTGTAACTGGCAGCCACATATCCCATGGCTAATTGTGTGGTGACGATGATGTTAGATGGTATGGGACTTAAGGATAAAGTGATTAAAAGAGTTGTCACTTATTTTTACTAGTGGTGTCATGATCAATAGAAAAATGTTTGTCAAACTTAATAGAAATTCAGGGTTGTAAATCTTCAAACAGTACGATGGGAAGTAGACCACTACCCTGTCAGCTTATAGAGACAATACTGTGTGTTTGAATTAGCATTGGCTTATGTGAGCAAGTTAAATTAAACAAGTAGTATCCAGAAATAACAGCAAGCCATTTATAAACATGAACTACACATATACATTTGTAAAAACAAATCTTTCTTGAGGCATTCAAGGCCAGAGGGTATGAATTAATTCACAAACAACAATGTGACTGACTCATCCTTCATAAAATGTGCGTCCTCGCACAGTGACTATTCCTATATATAGGCATACAAAGTATGCTTTCTTTTTGGATGGAATGACAATCACAGTTTATAATGAAGTGACTTTTTTAGTGAGAAAAGACTAGAGCATATCTCTCTTACAAGTAAATGCACGTACCTCAGTGTTTCTACATGGCATGTATGCATGTGCTCTTATAGACCTACATCCATTGGCTAAAAAAATAAATATATTCGTATGCAACTGTAGCTGCAATGACTCATTCAGATCTTTCATTAGTTCTGGCAACCGAAGTCTTGTTATCTCAAAACTACACATCCCCTGATTGAGTCAGATCTATGCGTTGGCTGTAAAACAATTTTTAACCAAGAAACTGGAGGTTTGAAATGAAATGAAGGGAAAGGATGACTGCAAAATTTCTTCCCTGGTTGTATTCCTCTCACCCACATGAGTGGGTGCTTTGGAACGAGTAATGACTTGTTCATATGAGGAGAAGTGGCGGGACACAACCCTGTGCTGCCTCTTCCCCTCATTCCTGACACAATGGGGGTCATGGGGGATGGAGGGGCTTGTGACAAACAAAAGACATAATCTACAGTCTGGCACACACACACAGGCAGGCACACGCCAGCATTCGCACACAACATGAACAAGCCTGCTAAGGAAATTAGTATGCTATGCAGCAGATTGGCAAACAGTAAATGCCTGCCACCACCAGAGAGAGAGAGAGAGCGAGAGAGAGAGAGAGAGAGAGAGAGAGAGAGAGAGAGAGCGCCACAGGGGGAGAAAAGTGAGGGGGTGTTGGGAAGGAGGAGAGAATTTGAGGGGCGCTAAAGGAAGCAGACGGTATAAGGAAAGACGAGAGTGCGTAAGCGTGCGTATGGCCAGACAGTATAAAGGAGAAGAACAAGAGAAGACAATAAGACCTTAAAAACACCCATTCATCATTCAACAGGTACGGTAAGCCAATAGTAGCATTTAGGCCTATTTAGGCCTTCCTTCATATCGAATAGCGTTACTATGGTGATATTAACATTCGTGAAGACAAGCTCTTAAGCTGTATTGGTATTTTTGTGTGCGTCATGTGCTCCTTAAACACAGCAAACAACAAGTTTCGTCAGATTTGTATTTTGTAACATGTAGTTATATATAGATACATCTAGAACAGTTTACGTTATATTGTTCCTTAAAAGGAGAGGAGGTTCGGCGGTTAAATTCAGCTTGGGTTCCCACAGAACCCGGCTGGCCTGCTGCCAGTAGAGAGCAGACTGCTCTTTCCCCTTCATCTCAACTTCATCATCCCCATGTTCCCATGGGTACAAAGTGGTACCAGCAACATATTTAGGCTTATGTGTCACCAGGGAGCACCATTAATATAGTTGCTATAGAAACAGTTATATATAGTTTCTCTTTTTGACTTGATGGTTCCATTTCAACTCGTTGACTACATGCTCTCACTTAAGACTTACATTGACATAACATAGGCCTATTGTGGCGTTACATATATACACACATGCTATAACAGCTGAGAAACTAATCTTAATTTTGAATCTTGCAATTTCTATTTGCAGAGATGACGGTACTGATGGTGTTACTCTACAAGAGCCTGGCCGTGCTCCTACTATTTCTGACCCTTGACCCCAGTCTGTGGCTAACCCACGCTCTCTCCACCTCATCTCCCACCACCCGCACACGCATCCAGTTCATGACCGCCGTGGGGTTCGACGACACAGACTACGATGACGACAGCCCCAGCGATACCCCGAACGTGGCGACTCCCGCCGGGCCCACTCGCATTCTTCACAAGCTGTGCCAGTACGATCCCTGCCGGGAGGACCAGCCACCTTGCACCAACCACTTGGCCCAGATCGGCTGCCTCTGCCCTGGCCTCAGCGGGGCTCACCAGCTCCCTCACCCTCCAAGGCTCCAGGGGCTGCTGCCGCCCGGCAGCAGCGAGGGAGGTGGTGGTGGAGTGGAGGTCCAGTGGTGCGCCCCGTCCTCCGTCGTGTCTGGATACAGAGTGGTGGTGGAGGGCAACAGAAGTGCGGCCCTGGAGTTTGGGGCGCAGGCGCGTCGGGGGCAGCTGCGGCCCCTGGAGGCCGGGGCCGAGGTGTGCGTGGAGGCGGTGAACGGGGTGGGCCACAGCGCGGCGTCAGAGTTGTCCTGTACGCGCTACCATCCCCCCGCGCCGCACAGCAGCTCTGTGAAGGCAGGGCTCATAGGGGGCGGGGTTGCCGTCCTCCTTCTGCTGGTGGTCATGGCGATGATGATCCTCTGGAGACGGCGAGCGCGACGGAAGTCGATCGAGGGCGCCGCCGAGGGACTGGGGAACCCTTCTTACAGCGCAGAAGGCAATCCGTGAGCAAAACACATGGACCCACATCCCAATCATGCAAGGAAGGAAGGAGGAGGACAGATGATCACCAGACTGAGGAGGGACCCCAGCTCAATGACTCTTAGAAACTCTATTGTAGACGCATCTTACAATCATGGTACTGTTAATATAGTAGGCCTATAGTGTCAGCACATTTTAATTTGGAGGATGTTATGGATTAACACTTACGCACCAACAGGTGATCGATGGGTGAAACTGCAGGTTGATTTGCTGGCAAATCCTCTGGCTTAATATAGGAAGTTACACGGCAGGATAATTGTCTATAGGCTAATTTTTTTTACAATGTATTAACCTATCCTATGAATAAATATGTTATGTCCTCAAACCCCTCTGTTCATTTGTAATGTGGACGCCCTTTAATGGCTCTTAATGCGTTTTAATGTTTACACTTGCGCGACGTCTCTTACTTTGAAAATCCCATTCGGGGCGGCTCCTGAAGGCGGCAGCTTTACAATGATTGGCCACGTTTCGCGTTAGATCCCGCCCCCCCTTCGCCGTCTCAGCCAATGAGGTTGCTCCACAACAAACCGGTTGAACGACTTCAACCGACTTGCTGGGCGTCGGGTGCAGTGAGCGGCACCCCCACCTGTGGATACCTGTGGGCTGTGGATACCTGCTGCACGCGGAGATGGCGAACACAGGTGAGTCTTAATGCGACGCTGAAGCGCGACGTATTTAAATGGCGTAGTTAGGAAATGCGCCCATAAATCTGTGCATTGGGAAGAAATGATGAACGTAAAGCAGGCCACGGTTGAGTCTTGAAGCGGTCTTCCTTATGAAATATGAGATATGAGGTGATGTGAACCCCTGGGGAGGAGAGCGGCGGGATCCTACACATGGTGACTCAGCGTCCCCCACGTGACCCCATCTTTGGGGACCGTGAGCGCCTGCTTCCGGTCTCGTGACCAAACGCGTGCACGTGCGCGCGTTCGACCGTGCCACAATAAGAGTCCCACCGTGGACACTGTTCATTTGTTTTTGAAGATGTCCTGCCTTTATAGGAGGCCACTGCCTTACATGTCTCCGCAGTACCAATAGTGATGGACATCTGTGTCTTCTTATGCAAACTAAAAGTGGTTCGTGGCTTCAACTGGATGCGATCAGGAGCATTGATGCACTTGCAGCGCACCTGTCGAGGCTCTTACGTCACCGGGGCTCCCTTTGGTAATCAATCAATCAATCAATCAATCAATCACCCACCTCATTTTTGCTGTAATGGCGAGATTCAACAATGGTGACCAGTAGACTATGGTTGTTTCTTCCATAGGCGCCTACTTGGGTGCTTCATGAACCCTTTTAACCTGGCTGTGGCAGACCCGCCTTGTTCAGTAGTACACTACCTGTGTATGTTACAACAGGTGTAAATCATGAGACGCATTTCTTGACAAATGTACTCAGTCCCCCTCGCCAAACCTAGAAACACACTTTTTGAGTCTAGGCTGAAATGCATGTGAACTTTTTTCCACTAACTTTTCATCAAGTTGACAGCAAAAAGAAAACATTACTTAATACTTAGTGGTAGTGATGAATCTCAGATCTCATTTCTGGTTGTCCCCAACAGTATTTACCTTGGTAACTAAATAGCCTATTGTTAACCCCTCTCCATTTACAGACAAAACCCAAATCTCCTATGCTGATCTCAAAGCCCTCCTGGAGAAGAGCCAGAGTCTCATTCTTGTTGACGTGCGTACTAAAGAGGAGGTCGACAAGGGCTGCATCCCAGGGTCCATCCACGTACCTGGTGAGGTGAAATCTATAAGTGGGAACCATTACAATTGTTAACATCGGACTTAGGAGAAAACTGTAATGTCCTCCAAGTGGCAATTTGCGGTACAGAACAGACACATTACAAGAAATAGTCCAAGATCATCTATAGCAGCCATCATTAATAATGTCAGTCCATACAGGCTTTTAAAGTGCATGTCAATAACTATACCAATAATACAAAAATAAATAGTACGTATACTGCACCTATGTATTCATGTCTTCCACATCTCCTAGTCAATGTCCTTCCCCAGACCCCCTATAGTGATTGCATATTACAACCATTATTTGTTGCTTTATACCAGTCCAGAATCTGAAATGAAAGCAAAGGCCTGTTACTGTTTCTTGGACCACTCAGTGAACATCATTCTTTACCTTCCCTCCATTTCCTTCCTTACCTCCGTAGTCGATACTGTGGAAACTGCATTTGCCCTGGACCCTGCAGAATTCAAGGCCAAATATGGGGTAGCGAAGCCCTCGCTGGACGCCCCTGAGCTGGTGTTCCACTGTCAGATGGGCCGCAGAGGTCAGGCGGCCACAGACAAGGCCCTTCTACTGGGTTTCCAGAGGTAAATATCCACTACACATGCATACACACAGCCTGCAGTCAAACAAGCATGCCTCTCGCTAAGCATAGCAATTTGTAGAATCTCTTTAGGGGATTGGTTTACAGGAGATCGAGCATCACTGTTGTAACCCGATAGGGACAACTGATGTTTCCGTTTAAGCCTTTTGCCACTATGCACACATGTAGAGCAAAAGGAGATGGGGGGGGGGGGGGGGGGGGGGGACGCGGACATCAAAATCAACCGCTGCCTGGACGGTGCTTCACATATCCACACACACACACCATGGCAACTATTGTGTCTGAGAAACTTAACCCATCTCCCGGCCATTAACATCAACCACTCAATAATGCTACACAATAAATAGAAGGCTTCAAATAGACCCTGTGATCGGTACCGGCCAATGGTGCTTCCGGTGATCGGCCCCCACTGAATAGTATGGCTTTATTCTACACATTTGCTTATAGACATGCATGCATGTCTATAAGCTTTGGTGCATTAGCTCATACTTAAAATGTGAATGCTTAATTATATACCTCATTTTGTGTTAACCCAGTGTGTTTGTCTCTTACAGTGCACGCAACTATACAGGTGGATACAAGGAGTGGTCTGAAAAAGAGGGGAAATGATTCCTCTTGATTTAAATCAAGGTCTACATTGAAGAATATACATATATAAGCATCACATGTATTTATTTCCTGTAAAGTGTGCATTACTTGGATCATTTGACTATGGATTAAATAAAGAATGAAATCCTATGAACTTCCATTATTTCAGTTTCATTTACATCTACTGAAAATAAGATAGCTCAAATAGGCTAGATCGTTTACCCTGTATAAATCACTTTTGAACCCGTTTCACAGGTCTCTTGTTTGACACAACTTTACACCAGGTAGCTTGACCAAATCATCATTGACTTAATGTAAAAACTAGAGTACAAAATAACATTTGAGACAAATGCATTTTATTTTGGAGTGGAAGATGCTTCAGATAGAATAGCCGACCAAATGTCATCTGAAGAGCTTCCATAACTGGCTCTTGAGTTGAGCGCAAAATGTAACTACCATTTTAAAATATATGGGCTGGCTGCTTTTAAACTCAGCTGGGATGATAGATGCAATGCTTTGTGTCAAGGGGAATACATTAGATGCATTATGTGAATGTATCTTCGGTTAATATTCATACCAAGAAATTGCTGCAATTCAGTACGTCAATGCATGGGTCTGTCAGCATTATAACAATTTATTTAAAACAGGAACTGGGAAGTGGCAATACAAGTCACTAGATGCGTGATAGTGCTTTGTGGCATTGTCCAAGATATACAATCCTATGACTTTGTGGAAGATGCATGTGTGCTCCTGTCATCCTAATTGCCCACACAATAAAAAATCATGAATGGGTCCCAGACCAAACCATTTATAAACCTTACATAGATGAGAAACAAAAATAACATTTACAGTCCTTTTTTACCATAGACAAACAATCTTCAGGTGGTATGTCAGCAAGAGATGTAGACCAATGATTAAGAGCAGGTCCAGGCAGCACAGAACAAAAACATTCAGTTGTCCATGCATAAGGAGGGAGAGGTCACAATAAAATAAAGGGTTACTTCCCTTTTGGGCCAGAGCATGTCAGTCCTGCAGCAGATCGCCACCAACTGCTGTCTGTTGTGGTGGCCATCTTATATAGTGTCACAGCAATCAACACAAACAAGGTACAGGTGTGTCTCTCTAAATCGTACACAAAAGAAGAAATTATAACATACAAGGAAAACACTAATGTAATAATGTGAATAAAGTTTTTTTTTTAAAACAGATTAAGGATCAAAGATAATAAATAAAACTATAAAGGATGAAAACAAAAATCTTTATAATGTCCATTTCTTGACACTGTTATGGACCAAAGACACAAAGACACAAGACAAAATTATACAATACATGAGCTATAATTAATAAATTAAACACTTACATCCTTACAGCTAACTGCACCTGCATGGCTGGGTGGTAACTCCTTACTCCTAACTTAAATGATCAAGGCAATGTGTAAAGATGAGATGTAACATTGTCAAGTGCAATCTAATCTATAATATGTTATTGCTATTATATTTACAACTGAATTGGAGTTCATATGTATTCTATGAATTGCATAATAATGATAACTTTGTTTATATAGCACCTTTCCTATATTAGGCCTACTGTTCTCTAATGTTTTCCTTAAATCTATGGTCTAATATAGCCTCATCATTGCAGATTATTGTTATATTTATTGTGATAAAATGTGTTTTATTTCAATAAAACAGTGTTTTTTCAATGTTCTTTTCAGCATTCAGCTTACAGGTTTACCATTAACATAGTTGTCTTTAAAGAAAATATGACTGCATTTTAAGAATTAGATTGTTGAGGATAAGACTTATATCAACTTAATATCAAACATTTCCGAATTTAAAATAGGCCTACAAAATTGTATTTCTCCACTGTAACAAGATCATATTCTGCATTGCAAATAAATGTCTCGTACAAAGAGACAGGCTCAGACTAAGTAGCATGATGGCAGTTTATTTTCTTTGTAGAGTTCAGATGTCGACCTGAGGGAGTCGAGAGGCCTTGCACCCATAGCAGCGGTGCTTGGGTCAGGGTTAGCAGTGCTCTCTGCACGTGGTGGACACATTCTGCCAGAAGTTGATCATGGCATAATTTTCATCTGAAAGACATAGATAATAGTATACATTAAAGGGAAAATTCATACCTTTGCAAAAATAAAGATAAATGCACAGTGCTCTATGTTCACAGTTTTACAGACACAGTGAACTGTGTGTCTGACACTATTCACAATAATAGTGAACTGTGTGTCTGACACTATTCACAATATTTAGACTGGGAGGTCTTCATCATATGCAACATGACTCATTCAACAGTAAAGATGATGATGACCAGCGGACTGTTTCCACATACAGGTGATTAGGGAATGGTTAAACATTTTGAATAAGTGTTTTTTGAAAAATATGGTTTTGAATGTTGCACACACCCGGCTCAATGCTGATCCGGAAAATATGAGATGGAGCGATCCAAGACTCGATTATAGGATTAAAAGGGAGGAGAAACCCCTTGCACAAGTGAAACGTGCCAGTACAAAGCTCCTGTTGGCTGTCTGGGGGCATGAAGTGCAAAGCTGGAATCTGACTCAGTCGTGGACGACCCCTGACCTGCTGTGATGTACGGAAGAGATCGTTTGCTGCTTGTTCCTGTCCTCTTTCTCCTTCTGGATCTAGAATGAAAACAGACAATACAGATAAGTGGGGTTCTTTGGGGATGGAATGCAAATAAGATGATTTCTATTCTGACAGCCGACAGCACAACAAGACATTTTGTCTGTGTTTTGTATGACTATACCAATCTTTCTGTATCTCTTTACATTATCTTCTGACACCAGGCTAATGTAAATAGTGTATGTATGTTATTTTTTCACTCTTTTAAAAGGATGTTTAAATAATCACTCACTTTCGTGCATTAATGTTGAACCAGCTTTGAACTCATTCAAAGTCATACTCAATTAGATACATTAATGCCCCACCTTTCAAACATAGGCTATTCATTTGCTCTCTAACCCTAACCAAAATGCAAAAAGTTATCTATTGCGGCTGCCCTGTCTACAACTATGTCCAGAGATGTCCAAAACATTTATATTTAGGACCAGCTGCACTGCTTATATTATATTTTGATAGCCCCTTTTAGTGCTGAGATATAGGCTTTCCAACATGACCCCTGCTTAGGGGTCAAAGGAGATGCTCTCCTTGCTGCTGTCTTTGTTAAAGTAACGTGGAAAATGAATTGGGTGAAAAGAAAAGCAATAAGGAAATGAATACGAAAAACAACTTACAGAAGGCATTGTTATTATTATTATTATTGTTATTATTATTATTATTATTATTATTATTATTATTAACGTCCTTTAAAAAGATAGCTAAAAAGCCATTTTAGTCATTTAACCATGCATTACATGCATTGTTGCAAATTGTTCTCCCTCATCTGTTTAATGTAATGCTCTATTTAAAAAAAGCGTTTTTGATAATTGTTCAATTACAACAGTCTTTAAATGGGTCAATTATATCAATTATTATGATTCATTCATTCATTTCTGCAGGCGCGTGCCTCGCGTGCTGCTGCGCGTGCGTCAAATCGCGTCTGAGGCGCGAAAAAACGTTCAGACGAAAAGCGGCGCCACCTGCTGTAAATATGGCGGCGATGAAGACACTCAGTGAGATTCAACGTGTAATATAAGTTATCCCCTCTCGTCGTCACACATTCACACATATTAATTAAAGACTATTTGCTTAAAGATTTAAATGTAAATGTATTTTTTCACGGGAGTCTGTCGACGCTAACACCGTGTAGGCTACCTAGCTAACTACCGTGAGCTAGCTTGAATGTTGTTGTTGTTGTTTTTTACCGTTACGGATATTACCGCCTTGTTTGTAAAATGGCATTGCAGGTTATACGGTTGATTATGCTTTCAAAACGTGGAAAAGGATCCAAGGGGTTTAAGTCTGGAGAGGGAGGACTGATGGTCGTGCTGCGGAGCGGAGGCACGTCTTACAGGGTCGGCCGAGGGGAAATATAAATGTATTATATACAGCACCATGAAAATATACAGCACCATGTTTAAGATTAGCGACGTGTGTGTGGGGGTGGGTGGGTGAAAACTGTAAAATACCTTTGCCATGTACATGTATGACAGTAGGTCATAAAACATTGGCATTGTGTTTCCAGTCTAAGCTCATAGTTCCTGCCCTTGTAAATTGTTGGCAGATGTTGCCGGTGGTCCGATGGGAACAGATACGGTGTATGGTACCGTTGCAGCAGCTGGTCCGTGGTGCAAAGGTGTCACCACCGGGGAGCTCAAACCTGGTGTGTCCACACACACACACACACACACACACACACACACAACTTTTTAATAATTACTTCACCAGCACTTACCAGGAGGATATTTATACATGGAAATGTGTCAGTATAAAATAAATAAATACACATTGACATTATACACACACAGTAGGTCCTATGTAGCCTATATAGTTTCTGGTACACTATGTGCTTTTGACCGTTTTTTGGGTGGTTTTTATTGGGCTTCACAGAACTACTTCAGAAACTGTTCCCTTCTGAGGAACAATGTCCTGAGCCGGATCCGGAAGAGCTATGCTGCTTCACTCACATGCATGGCCCCATCCATTTCCTCATCTCCTTTCAGGTCCAAATAAACTATTATTGATACCCCTGCAATAATCAGTGGTGATGATTTCTAAATAACTGAACTCTAACTCAACTCACAAGTGTTATCATTTTCTTCAGCCTAAGAGTCTACCATATGAACATGGTAAAATATCTGTGTCTGTAAGTGTTTGCTCGTCTTTTTGAGCCGTGCAGGTGAAAGGGGCGAAACAGTTTGATCAAGAGTGGCTTTCTCATGTAGAGGCGTTCCTACACAAGCTCAGCTTGACCAATGCAAGAGTATGACCAGATCTAATCTTTCTCTGATGTCTATGCAGCGTCTCACTTCCCAGTCACCAGACTGTTGACTGTTGTCATGTCTTACACAGGTGAAAATACACCTCAGTTTTAAGTCATATCAAAAGAGGCTCCAGAGAATTTTCAGGTATGAAAGCAGGATACTATTTATTAGTATCTGCCTTACTGTTTAATAATGTGTTGTATGTGTGTAATTGTATTGTGTTGAATGCTGAACAGTTTTTCTGGTTCATATTTCGCAGTGTGAAGATAAAGAGTAAAATCACATTGAAAAATCAGATATCAACATTCTTGGATGTCACCTCCAAGTCAGTCAGGCAACAAAACACATTCTTGTATATCTACGCCACATACTTTAGTTTTTGTCAGTTTTGCTCTCTTGCCAATTAAGCAGTAGGTTTATCTTCTTATGTGTTTAAGGGCTTATTTATGTGTGCTTGTTGCTTACCAACTGTGTAGCTTCCAACTCAGTGTTTCATCCTGATTGCCAGCTTGTTGAGTGTGTCATCATGACAGTATAGTCATCAAATTCGAAGCGGGAGATATGTGTTTTAATAGACAGATAGACTTTCTATTTAATATAAAATGTAAGACTTAAGATTCAATTAGCAAATTGTACTTACCACTAGAACAAATAGGGGGGAGCTGAATGTTTATGTCATCCTCTCTCTATTTAAGGCCTTTGGTGAACGTCGGAGAAAGACCTTGGTGTCAGGGAGGACATCCTGTAGCTGGAGAACGATTGTCTCTCAGCATCCCTCCTGAAGCCATGGAGAGAGGCCTCTACGGGGAGCTCAGTCTCCAGCCGGTTGCCCTGTTAGCCCCCTGTGTGCTACAATACCCCAACCTGGCAACCTGCCTCACACACATACAAATATCCTTTACCGCGTGTTACCTAACAGATGGAGGCACATACACTTATACACATGTAGACATGGGAAAACAAAGCACGCACCAGGTTGCTTCTTGACTGTCTGTGGCCAGGTGGTGGTGTACAGTCCCAGCAACATACCTGTAACCAGCCCCCCAGACTTCCTCCAGCAGCTGCCTGCGTATCTGGACTGTGAGGAGCTGGGCATTGATGGCATCCTCCGCTGTTCCACCCCCACTGGTAACCAGGAGCAGCTACCAGACAAGATACAACACATATGCAGCCATACCTGACTTAGCAGTTGTTCAGATATTTGCCATGTTGTCCGCATGAGGTAGTGATTGTTGTGTTTCACATGTGTAACGTATAAAGCAATGCTTTCATTCATGATTTTATGATGTATTGTTTTATTGATTTCTCAAACAATGTCCCACTTTATAATAATCAGTAACAAACATCCATTATAAGTAGCAAAAACAACTCTATATTTCAGTTCTATGGAGAGACACAAAGCACACTTGGTAGTGGTAATGCTAAGCAAGTCTTAAAAGCAGTGGAAAACTAATTAAACAATACAAGGGGAACTCACTGTAGAGCAGCCAGCTGCTCCTGTTGTTTGTTGCTGTTGTTTTTATTACTCTAATGTTAGAAGTTAAGGTCTACCATTTATTCCCTACAGATCTCCAGCACAGAGGGGGAACCACCCTGGCAGTGGATCGTGAGACCGGTGGAGAGGAGGAGCGGGGGTGTAGCCTGACTTTAGTGGAGCAGAGCCTCACGCTATTCCTCTTCCTGCAGCACATGGACCCATTCACCTCCGAGCTCTCTGATGTCATAGGTGAGGGCCAGCTACACTGCTTCCCTAGAGACTGGCGCAATCCCTCCTGCCTAATTATTTTGTGATTTACTCAAAGTAGGTTCCATAAAACATGCAAATGGGGGTAGTGGTATCACTAGGTATTTTGTTTGTTTTATGTTTTTTTAATATTTTGCCAAGAATATGCTATTCTTAACAGATTCAAATATATATATATATATATATATATATACCCAGAATAAAGTTATTTTATATTGTCACCCTAGGTCAGTATAACTAGTCCAGCACTAGAAGCTGGAATGTCAACAAAAGGTTTGCATTGCCTGTTTGAGCCACTCCTTTGCTCTTTAGAAAAGCATGCCTGTGAATTTCCTACAGCTACAGAAGAGCTCTTAGAGCACCACCTAGAGGCGATACTGAACAACAACAGACAGGCAGTGACAGCAGCACTGCAGAGGGAGATAAAACACATTCTCAACGCTCATAGACGGAGAAGCAAGGCAAGCCTTGTCAGATACAAACACTGCTAATGTATCTACAAACACCCCAAACACCCCAATACATGTAATGATGTTTATACTATGTATGTAGGCTGTGTACAATGTTTGTGTACAATTCATATAATGTGTGTTTTTGGATGCTCTTTGTTATGCCAGGCCAGTGAAAAGATGCGCTCATCATTCAACGTGATATTAGGCTCTGCTCTCAGCATCGTGAGCAGCAGCAGTAACCTCGAATTTAGGACTGCCTGTTTCAACAACATGAGGGTATGTCAGAAGCCTTATATATATCTGCTCTTTATGAATTAGCCTCCCTTCGCTTTCCATTGTTCTGCTAGTTTCCGTTTTATTGTGATTTGGGTTTCATACGTAAACTTGAACAGTCAACATGTTATCTGTGGTAATTTATTTATTGATAAGCAACAACAACAAACAAAGCCTGCCTGTCCGCCAGGTGCACGACACCCATGGGCTATCGTTGGCCCTCTGTGAAGCACAGGTGAGGTTGGCGTCATGGAAATTTGTGCAGGCCAAGTGTCGCTCATTACAGGTAAAGTACACATCACAACACCAGACCATAAGCCAAAGGCTGCGTTCTAGCTCTTCACAATCCCACTTGGCGAAAAAATAATACTAACTTTAAAAAAAAATATTTCTCTGTCTCTTTGATAACCTTTACAGGAAGGCACACTTTACTGCAGAAATGAGCATGCCAGGAAAGAAACGTGACATGTCAACTCAAACCCGGTGGCTTATAATTGTTTGTTACACAAAGTAGAGCACTGATAAATAAAAGGAAAACGGCCTACATATGAACTGTGTGTAGTGAGTCATTTGAAAGGGTGAAGAGGTGCAGCTACTGTGCGTGGTATCGGTTGTGCTACAATACATAGTCATGCGTTGAACTTGAACCTAATGCACAGGTGAAACAAGTTTGATATACTATTAAGTCATTAAGGAGAATTTGTTATATTAAGTGAGTAAATAAAGGGACATTTTCATTAAGGAGCAGGTAGGGGTTTGGCATCTTGCTGAAGAATGCTTAGAGGTACGCTGCAGACACTGGGGATCGAACCCAGAACCAAACACCCTTGTTGTTTCCAGTGTGGTTGAAATGTTGATGTCTTTGATCCCCAAAGACAGTGCTATACTACAATACATAGTCATGTGTTGAACTTGAACCTAATGCACAAGTGAAAAAAGTTTGATGGGCATATATATGGAAACTCATTCCTATATATATATATAGAGAGAGAGAGAGAGAGAGAGAGAGAGAGAGAGAGAGAGAGAGAGAGAGAGAGAGAGAGAGAGAGAGAGAGAGAGAGAGAGAGAGAGAGAGAGAATTGTATTTTTATTTTATGGCAAGAAAGCACTGCATACATTGGACACCAGGTGGCAGTGTCGCGATATCAGACGTGCTAACGCGCTGCAGCGGTGTCTGGGCTGTGACGCGTTTCCGGTCCGCCAGCCCCGACGGCAGATTTTCGCGGCAACATGAAAACTACGGAAAGCAGTACGTTAGTTGCGGTGGTTTTGTCACAATAGAAATGCTATTTTAATCGTATTTCCAGCTGTTGCAAGACGTTTTCAAGCGGCAAAACTGACGCATCTGTAAGAGCCGGCGGTGTCTGCGTGTTGTTTGTGCAAATCAAGATACTCGGGGTTGGAAAATAAGAGAACAAAACAATCACAATGTCCGCATTAAATCTTGAAAGAATAAAGTCAGAGCTGGAGATGTTTGGCATCGCCTACGACGACAACGACTCTGTACTGGACAAGCGTAAGTAACGGCATGTGTTGGAAAGTGGCGTGCAATTATGGCTGGATGATGATAATGTCATTAAGATGTGTCGCCTTGGGTCGACCCATCCTGGGAAACAAACCATGTCGCTTTCTCTTCCGCGTAGTGCTGGAACAGTCCATCTGCAACAGGCTGCAGGGGGATGAGATCGTGCTGGAGTGGGTGGCCTTCAGCACGACTAAAAAAGGGCTGACGCTGAGTGTGGACACCCTGGACCAGTTTGAACACGAAGTGAGTTGGACGAGGGGACTGTGGGGTTTGGCATGTCTTTGGTCAAACTATCATGTGAATCATGCTCATGACCAAATCACCCACAATTATCTTATCTTATGTATTCGTTATCCATGTTCATGTCATCTCTGCCAAATGCAGGTTTTGAACAAGAAGAACAAGTTCAGACAAGGCTCAAAGAAGGAGGAACCACATAATAGAACCAGAGACATCCACTCACTGCAAGACTTGTATCCTTCACCAGCGCACACAAACAGGCTTTATCTAATGGCAGCCCTTATGTGAGCCAAACAATGCCAGTTTCATTGTTAAATGCCTTAACATATTTCTACCAGAATTAAAGCAGAAGAAGAAGAGGATGATCTTCTAGATTCCTATTCTACCCCTGCTAAGGTACGGCCTATCTGCCTTCCTTTGGCATGCTGAAATGAGAAACGAATGATTAATGTGGACTTATTGGACCAGTGTTGACAACATTCGCTGTGGCTGATGTGTTCAGGGTTCTCAGAAACGTTCGCTGAGCACCCCAGAGCATCCCCAGTCCAAGAGGAGTGCAGCTCTGCTAACGAGCCCCGGTCTGCTTCTCTCCCCAGCAAGCTTCTCTCCCAGGTACATGGCGCAATGACAGATTAAAGGTGCCGTGTAGGCAAGATTTCAGAGAGTTGTAAAGGGAGAGAGAGGAAAAGGTAATTTTTGAAAATATAACAACCCAAAAAAAACGCCGTCTCTGCTCCCTCCCTCCCTGCGTTTCTCTGCCATTGAGAAGTGGTGCCTCCACGCACCTGTGGTGGAACTAGGATAACACTGTGGGGGGCGCTGCATGTTATTGACAGGCAAGATGGATTCCCAGAACCAATCGGTCAGAAATGAGCGGGAGTGTCCTGAAAACTAAATTGTCTGACGGGTGCAGTCAACTTGAAACGGATATTCGCACCAGGGCTTGAAAACGAAATTATTTTTCAATCGTTCCGCTCCGAACGGAACCGGTATATTTAACGTTTTCGTTCTTGCGTTCCGCCACCAACATATCGTTCCTGAACCGGTTCGGAACGTAAAATAACGTTCGTTCTTAACGTTCCGGCAGTGTTATTGGGCCTCTGCGGTGTGTTACTATTGCGCGCCCCCCCCGTCGGCCCGCGGTGTGTTTGTGTTACTATTGCGGGCATAGACATATATAGCCTACATAGTATACATGTATATATGTCTATGATTGCGGGCACCCCCGCCGGCCGTAGGTCCGCGGTGACGCTCGAACGTGAACGTCGTTTTACGGCAGCGGAAGATTTACGACAGCCAGCATACAGACAGTAAACAGACAGTGAGCAACGGACTTCACATGATATTATTCACAACTCGGATTAATTTAATGAAACCCATTGATTCTTTTGACCGGTGGACCCTTACGGACTTAAGGAATATAAACAATGCAGGAACGGACACACACCGTACGGACTTTATGATCGCTTCAAAAGTTGGAAGTCAGACCTTTTCCCCGTCTCTCTTGTTTACCGGTAAGTCTGATGAATTATGCGTTGGTGTTCATAGTTTGTGTTAAATGAACTGAATGATTTATCTGTGGAGAATCTAACTGATCTAACGATGTGCGTTATGTCCATATGGACAGACGTTTAAACGGTTACCGTATCTTTGTGTAGGTGATCTAAACGGCTTAAGTCGTTCAAGAAATAATTTAGATAAAATCCAGATCCGGCCTCAATTGGAGACCTGCGTTTATTTGTCAAAACGTGTCGCCACACCCCTGCGTCTATTAGGGACCCCGCTTTTATTGGAAGTTTTACGGTATATAGAGAACGAAAAAAAAACGTTATTAACCGGTTTTGGGGATTTCAGAATAACGTTTCTGTTCCGGAACAGTTGAAGACCATTTGGTTTTCGTTTCCGTTTCCGTTCCTCGTAAAATTCCGTTCGTTTTCGGTTTTCGTTTTCGTTCCTTGAACCGGTTCGGAGCCCTGATTCGCACACAGCATTTCACTCACGAACAGCCGGCGGATGGCTGTGGAACAAATGATACTCTACTTATACCTCTTAAATCTTACCCACAGCACCTTTAAATGAATCTACACCTCTCCATTAGAGCCCTTCTCCCCACACACATACACCTTTAACAATCACTGACCTTAGCATTCTCGTATTTTGAAGATGGGCTGTCTATGTATTGCAGTGCAACCCCTTCGCAAAAGTACAGCCAGCGTGGCGCCAAGGGGGAGGTGGTGGTAAAGTTTGGGTCCAACGAGGGCTCTCAGTGGGCCGGAGGAAAAAGCCAAGGTGTCCGGGTCCAACTGGATCTCCTGGAAGGGCCCGAGGAGTCACTCCGCTCCAGCTACAAGTTCATGTTCCAGAGGCTGAGGGATGTGCGCAATGGTGAGTGTCAAAGATGGGAGTGGACCTTGTCTGAAATGTGTTCATTAGACACAACAATGTGAGAGAGACCCTCAACGTTGCTCGTCTATGAAGACTTTGTATCCATAGAATTTCTAAACCAAAACTAAGGCAACAAGTGTTGTGTTTTGTATTGCTAGAGATGCACTGAATTTCAACTAGTCAAATTTGTCATGCCCATTATGCATTGCTTGAGCTTGGGGGCCAGGTCTAAATTGATGATGTTATAATATACTATTAAGTCATTAAGGAGAATTTGTTATTATATGTGAGTAAATAAAGGGACATTTTCATTAAGGGGCAGGTAGGGGTTTGGCATCTTGCTGAAGAATGCTTAGAGGTACGCTGCAGACACTGGGGATCGAACCCAGAACCAAACACCCTTGTTGTTTCCAGTGTGGTTGAAATGTTGATGTCTTTGTCATCCCCAGTGCTGACGGTGAAGATAGAGGACTTCGGGGAGGAGCTGAGGTCTCACATCAACATCGAGGAGTTCTCCCCTGTTGCTCTTCCTGCCCAGGTAAACAAGACCCCGTTGTCATGAGTAAAACCTGCTGCACATTTCGACAAGTTGTTCCAGGTTTACAATAAATAAATGCTTGTTGAGGCCAAATTGCCTCAACAAATATAAAATAATATAATCATAACATATAATATTGAAATGCATTATATTTGCACGTGCAAAACAAGATGCAAAGAGTCTAAAAAAACTTGTATGGAGATCATCACCTTTTGTTTTTCATCTTAACCATTTCAGGACAATATTACCGTACTGGGTCAGGTGTGCTGCGACAGCAAGGGGAAACTGAACGCCCAGTCAGTGGTGTTGGAGGCGGGGCCAGAGCATGGGGGCCAGCAGGTGCCTGTGGACCTATCAGAGCTCAAGGAATACTCTTTGTTTCCTGGTCAGGTGAGTCACAAATATCTACTGAGACGTTCCGACCCAGAGTTAAAAGGAGAACATACTGGCTGTAGCGTTGTGGGAGAAGCCAGTATTTCATACAGTACTATAGGTTGAGTTTCTGATGGGCTTTCTTAAGATGGAGTCTTTTTATAAAGTAGATCTACTGTTAAATTATTCATGTGGTAGCATCCACATGCTCTAAGGGGGTGGCTTCTCCTTTGCCTCTGCGCTGAGGTCCGTGCGCAGGAGGTTACAGCGCCACCCAGAGTAACAGAGCTTGCCAAGGACCTGGGAACTGAGACCTGCCCAGCGTCTGACCGAGACCTCTGACATTTCACTGGGACACAAGCACAGTGCTCAGACAGGGTGCACTGCAGTCTGTCAAATTAATGAGTGCGTGATTTTCTCAGGTGGTGGTGATGGAGGGGATGAACACCACAGGACGGAGGCTGGTGGCAACAAAGCTCCACGAGGTTGGTGTCAGCGGCTGTTCAACATCCGGGGAATTTTTCTCTACAAGTCATTTCATTCTGGTCCACTTTTGCCGGATGACATGTAATTAATATTGCTATAACTGAAGCTACAACTCAAGCCACTAGAGGTTGCTAATGGGAAAACGTACATAGTTGCAGGTTCAAGTTAATATAACATACCATAATATATTTTATACTTTTTTTGGTAGGGACTTCCACTTCCTTTCTACACACCCGAGGTGAAGCAGGAAATGGATGAAGGTAAGCAATGATAAGTTATGATCTAAGTCAACGGCATGTATTGTTGTTTTAACTAGTAGTAGACGGTGTACACTTAGACTTGTAGTACTCCTATATCTCCCACTTAATAACATGCAAATAAGACTCTCGCACACTAAAATGTGTCCATTTTAAGTTCCAGAGCCTGTCAGCGTGTTGGTGGCCTGTGGACCCTACACTCCTTCTGACAGTCTGACCTTTGACCCCTTGCTGGACCTGATCACGGTCATTGTCAGGGACCGCCCCGACGTCTGTGTGCTGGTAAATTAAATGTAGAACTCAACTACGTTTTTCTGTTGCTGTAATTATTTGACTTCTAAAAACTCCTTTTTTTGTCTCTCCCTTCAGCTGGGACCTTTCGTAGATGCCAAGCATGAGCAGATAGAGGTATTTTTTCCATTTGTATTTGCTCACTCATCCACTGCTAAAATTGCAAACCCTTACTATCCACAGGAGAGTCATTACTGGCCTGACGCTCGCCTTCACCCCACTGCTCCAATTATCTGTTAATTTATTATTAAAGGGCATGTTCCCTACCGTGCTTGACCTATTATGCGCCTCCTCGTCAATTAGCACTTTATTCTGTTGAAAGTGCTTCATAGCCTTGTTTTGAGTGGTGCTGTGCCACCACTCAAAATTCCACAGGGAGTATGTCAGAAGGGTTTTCAATATTTGTAACAATTGAGAATGTGTCCAGTTGTGGCTGGATCCTGATGATGCTCGAATGCTTCTTGTTCCTCCGCGCCCCACGGATGTGTCACAACAAGTATTGAATTCCCCGTCGCCTTACTAAGGACATTTGCCATTCTCCCAACAGAAAGCCCTGGTCACAGAGACGTTTGAGGCCATTTTCTCTAGGTGTGTCGAAAGCATTGTGGAAGGCACCAAAAGGTATGACACATGATACATGATGATATAATATATGATACAAGATACAAGTTGTTGTCCTTCTGAGCGCTCAACTCCTAACCCTTCTGGCCTACAGTGTGGGCTGTCGACTGGTGTTTGTGCCGTCTCAGAGAGACATCCACCACCGCTTCATCTACCCACAGCCCCCGTTCACACTGCCTGACCTCAGCAAGGACCAGGCGCAGGTGAGCCCCCCCTCCACCCATCGCATCTCGGTCACATGCAATGGGAACGGAAACAAAATATCTAGCGTTCCCATGACTAAAAATAGCGTAGTTAACCAGAGTTGGGTTATAGATGTATATAAGATCGATATTGTGAAATATCGTAGAAAATATAATCTTGGATTTTTGTTGCAGGGATGTTGTCATTTAACTCGTATGTTGTCCTTCTCTGATGTTTACCTGTGAAATGCATGGTGAAGGCCTCTTGTCCGCTCGGTGGTCATATCGGTGTATTAGTCATGATGGTCTTGCTCGTCCCTGTGTGTTTGTGCAGCGTGTGACCCTGGTCCCCGACCCCTGCACCCTGCTGATCGAGGGCGTCACCCTAGGGCCTGACCTCCACCGATATCCTCTTCCACATGGGAGCCGAGGAGATCAGCTGGTGAGCGACTCCTTATACTGCAGCATGACGTTCATGTAATCATCGCGTTAATCCTCAACTGACGACAACTAATCCTAAATATCATCCACTTATCCACACCGGCTTTTGGGTCAGAAAATGTGTTTTATTTATTTTTTGCTCAGCATCACCCAGCTCTACAATTCTCTTGCTATCCCAACCCTAGTGTTGTTGGTAACCATAGTGAGATGCAATTGCACACTGATATGTAACACAAATAATATCTTTAATCTCGATCTCTATCCCTCTTATTATTATCTCCAATGATTCATTAAAAGAACTGCACAGTTGTTATGTACAATAACAATATTGTTTTGATCTTCAGCGCTGCCGGGTCCGACAGATTCTCACGCATCCTGAAACACCTGTTGACTCAGAGAAGGTAAGAGCGCAGGAATAGTAAAAGGCATCAGAATGATATTAAGGCGTGCGGCTTTTACTTTGAAGCTGGTGCGGCATTAATGGCTCCTCCTGTGTGGTTGTGTAGCTACTACCCCCTCTACCCCCCGGTGGAGGACGTGAACATGGACTACGAGAAGTTCCAGAGCTACGGCCAGATGCCACTCAGCCCCGACGTCCTCATCGTCCCCTCGGAGCTGCGCTACTTCATCAAGGTACACAACGCCCAATTCCACGGCAACTGCCGTTAAAATGGAAGACGTCACAATAGTTTTAAATATTTGACTTCATGTCCTCCTCCTGTACAATTCTGATACCAAACCAACCTTCTCCTACCCTAGGAGGTGATTGGCTGCGTATGCGTCAATCCTGGACGTCTGACTAAGGGCCAGGTGGGCGGGACCTACGGCAGACTGCTCCTCCAGCGCAGCAGTCCGTCAGAGGACGGGAAGAGGGCCAGTCCTTGTTTAGCCTGTCAAGTGGTGAAGATCTAATGAGAGTTCAGTGAGGGCACAGCTGTCTGGTGTAAAAAGAAAAATATAAAAAAGCCTGTAACTGAGTGAATTTTTTATACGTGGAATTGAATTTGAGGCCACACCTGTCACACATTGTACATTGTTAGTTGTGATGTTAAATTCCCTGAAATACCCATCAATCATATTGGTTTCTTTTTCAATAAATTATTTTGTTATAATGAATTGTTATGTATTGTTTTAGTTACCACAACTGTTAACTAAGTTGCATAGAAATGCTTATGTCTCCCAAATATTTTTGAATCTGTGTTTCTGTAACAGCCAGATAAACGGGAAATAAATCGATTTTCTTTTAACATGTTTTTTTTTTATGCTGAATGCTACAGTAAGTCCCTACCCACGTAGGGAAGTACTGTAGTTTGTCTCACCATAGTTCAGATTCTAGCATTTTAACTTTACGACTTTGAAATGTTTGAAAATTCTAAAACATATTGGAAAAAAACATTACTTTGAAATCTAAGGGAAAATACAGTTAAATAGAGATAATGGAACTTGCGCTAACTCCTTAATGTCAATAAAATATAATCTAATCATTAACAAGGATCACAAAGTACCGTCCATCGGTCTGATGTGCTGATATTCGGTCAATCGTAGAAGTGGTCAAACTCATCATCTGTGTCTTCAGCCATCTTGACCTCTTTGTTTGACTCCACTGGCAAAGACTCTTCAAACGAGTCTTTTTTTATCACTGGAAAAAACGGAGTACTTGTCAGATATCGGTCAGACGTAGGTGAAGAATATGTATTTAAGCATAATACAAAATTATTATAGTGTGGGTGGGAACTTCAACTTACCTTTGGTTTTATCGGGGGACTTCGGTTTATTTTCTCTGAAAGACGTGAATGGGTAAATGAAAATGTTTATATTGCTGGCTAAGTGAAGGACGGAGCAACAAAACACCACTCACTGTTTCCTGTGTGTCTCCGGTGCGACGAGACGTTCAATGTCATCCACCTCGTCGTCGTCTGAGTGCTCCCCTCCGCTCCCTTCTCCCTCCTCGCCCTCTTCATCACCGTCTGCTTCATCCTCCTCCTCTTTAGAAATACTTTGTACCTTCTTTATAGATCTGAAAGCAGGGAAATTACGTTTTTTTTCCACGCTGTCACATTGCAATACCCAAGGACAGACGGAGACACGTGAGCAAATCAACACAAGACGACGTGATTATCAATGGATGCCTTTGTTGTAATTGTTATACTGAGGATTATGCAGGCCTATACTGACCTGTGTTCCTGTGGCGAGACGATGCCGTCATCTGAATCACTCTCCTCCTCCGACTCCCCTGCCTGTGAACCCTGCCCTGGTTTTTCAATGCCCGCTCCTCCATCGCCCTCATCCACCTCCTCCTCATCATCCTCCTCCTCCTCCTCCTCCTCCTCCACCTCCTCCTCCTCCTCATCCTCTATCTCGGTCTGGAATCCATTCGTTTCCTGATCCTCTTCGGCCTGCGACCTGCTGGCAGCGCTTTCGCTCTCCGATGATCCCGGCTGCTCCTGCCCTTCCGTCTCCCCGTCCTCTCCTCCCTCGTCTTCCTCCTCTTTATTCTCCTCTCGCCGTGATTCCCCCTCATCCTTTTCGTTGTCTTCGTTCTCACTACTAGTATCTCCGTCGGTTTCCCCCGGGTCTTCCTGGACCTCGCCTGCCTCCTCTCCGACTCTCTCCGCGGCCGCCGCCGGTCCTCTTTCGCTCTTCGTGCCGACGCTCACAGAGTCCTCCTTCTGATGTCCACGTTCCTTCCTGCTTCCCTCCGATTGGTCGGAGGGATCCTCATCATCATCATCCGTCATGTGACCGGAGGATTCTTCCACCTCGCTCTTGGACTTTTGAGTTTTGCGGCCGGTCTCTCTGTGACTCCCAGAGTGATCCGGGTCGACCCCGGTCCTCCCCTCGGCTCTCCGCTCTTGGACGGACTTTCCTCCCCCGCGTCCGCTTGCGCTGTTGCTTTCTGTCTCCGATGGCGCGCCGCTCACTTGGCCTTCGGTCACTCTTCTTCCTCTGGCCGCAGAAGTCGTTTGTTTGACCTCTGAGTCTGCGCTCGAGGTGCCGGCAGACCTAAAAGTGGGAATAAGCGAGTGGGTTGTCATGACATTGAAACGAGGACCGTGGATGCGGTGACTATAGTTCGAAAGCATGCGGGTGTACTGGTATGGTAGCCTAAACATATTATTACACATTGTAAAGCAATCAAAAAAGTAAGAAATAAGGTAGTAGTTAGGGAAGAGGCAACGGTGAAGACCATGGCAAGTAAGTGCAGATATAAAATGAACCAGTTGTTTGTAGGTTATGTAAAATAGCGTGGAGAGGGAGTGGGAGGCCAGTAGGAAGGAAGAGGTTACAAGTTCATGACAATGACGGGAATTGGAAGAAAAGAGCTGTGAATAGTAAGTACTCCTGGGAGCTGCTCTTTCTGTCTGAATCGCTGCGCTGTCCTCCCTCCTCCCGTCTCTTCCTCCTTCCTCGGTGGCCCCTTCCACTCCCAGAATCGCTGCTGTCTCCGTGGGCACCAGACAGACGGACTGTAAACACCAAACAAAGACCACAAATGCTTAAAAAAAATCTGTCCAGCACATGCAAGCGCTTGCAGACGTGCTTGTTTGAATGATTTTCCCCATATGAGCCATCAGCTAACCTCTTGCATATTCATTTTTTTTTTACCTGGTTTAATGTCCAGCTCTTGGGACGAGCATTTGCTTCCGCTTTTTCTGTTTTCACCCCATCCCTCTGCGTCGGGCGCCATAACTCCCACAGCCCCTCTGCCCGGCGCCAGGCCCCGCGCCGAAGGGCCTGCCGTGGACGGTGGCGGCGCCCAGGGCGTGCTGAGGCCCGGCGGCGACCCCACTGCATTAGAAGCCCAGGCGGGGGACCAGTGGCTCCAAGGCGCCCCCCAGGTCGGAGGCCCTTGCTGGGGGGATGTTCGACGGTGAACCTGGGACGGGCCCGGTTGCGGGACGACGGTAGGCGAATGGAAGCGCAAAGCGTCGTGGGACCTGTGAGCTTGAGAGGGCCGGGATGAGGAGGGCATCGTCGGGGACACGATGCTCCTCGCTCTGCAGGGGTCCTCAGGCGCAGACCAGGCTCTCTGGGGCCGAGGGGTGTTCTGGAGAGCACAGTCATAATTGCGGGTTGGCGTTGTGCGCGCCGTGCGATAGAGAGAGTTGCCTCCGGGAGGGGCAAAAAAGGGCTCCCCGGTTGAGGACGCGCTCACCTGTTCCTCTTCCCTCCTCTTCAGAGACTCGTCCATCCTCTGTAAAAAAAAAAAAAAAAAAAAAAGGGGGTGGGGCTTTTACTCCATCAGAATCAGAGTTGACTTTATCGCCAAGTAAGTTTAACCCCAAGACAAGGAATTTGTCTTGGTTTGTTGTGCATAACAATCACAATAAACGTGGTAAAGAAACAGATATGAAATAGAACAAAAGAAAGTAAATCGCCAGTACTGTAAGTCAAGAAACATAAATATAAAATAGAAACATTTGCCATAAGAATACAATATGTAAATGATATAAAGAATATGTTGGGTATGTCTTTTTTTTACGAGCTGGTCAAATATGGTCAAAAATATGGACTGTGGAATGTGCAGATGTTCACAGTTCACAGAGGTACAAATAGATAACTGATCATACTGCATAAGTGCATTACATAAGAAAGGTCAGTAATAACCTACAATAGCACCTATACTAATAATCAACACATGCCAGGCCGTAGGTACGTAACCGACACGGCACACAAATGGCTGCTGAGAGGGGCTCAAGGCAACGGTGGAAATTTCAAGTTCAGGCAGGCACCTTCTTCTGGGAGGCGCGGGCGCTTTCCCTCAGCTGTTGGTGCCAGCGGGGAGAGTTCTCCTGCAGGTACCTCTCGTACTCCAGCTGCAGGGGGGGGGGGGGGGGGGGGGGGGGGGGGTGTTCAAAGTTCACCGGGTCATTTATGAAACAAACCAACAATGCAACAGAGGAATTACGTTTGACTGTGTGCCATGTTAGCCCATCGTGAACCCATGCTTTATCTGCCTTAATCCACCGGGCGAAACATAACCTCACACACACACACACACACACACACACCACCACAATAAACCTGACCCACATTCATGTAGGCCTGCAAACATCACAAATCAAAATGTTAACGTGTATTGACTTATTTTATACTGACACATTTCCATGTATAAATATCCTCCTGGTAAGTGATGGTGAAGTAGTTATTAAAAAGTAGTGTGTGTATGTGTGTGTGTGTGTGTGTGTGTGTGTGTGTGTGTGTGTGTGTGTGTGTGTGTGTGTGTGTGTGTGTGTGTGTGTGTGTGTGTGTGTGTGTGTGTGCATGCGGTTCAGTCCACTCTCACCCTGATGGTGTTCATGGTGGCTGTGCAGGCCACCATCTCCCCCAGTGATTCCTGGGCCCTGTGGAAGTCCTGCAGCAGCTGCTGGTTGTGGCGCCGGGCCTTGCCCTCTCGCTCCCTCAGCTCCTGCAAACACCACTGCAGACGCGCCGCCCTGCTGCTGAAACAAACCCACCAAGCGACCGTCAAAAGGGTTCCGGGTTTGAACCCCAATACCCCACAGTCTACCTGAGCCCCTACCCGCTCCCTAATGACATCAACGACAGAATAGGACACGCGTGGCGTGTGTTAATGCGTCAGGCGTACAATCACAACAGAGCTTTTCTGGTTGTAGGGTGTATTTGTGTGTGTGTGTGTGTGTCGGCGTATACTTACAGGTGTTTGTCGCGTTGAAGGTTGAGGATGTCGCCTTGCAGTTCCATCCTGCGGTTCTCACTGTGCAGGACATATGAATGAATGATTCATAAACGTCCTTTATACCTCAGTGTTTGACTGCAAGTCAAATCAGCAAACAGACATTCAATTGGTCATCAAAATGAGTATGGCCATGGGTTACAACTGTGTGTGTCATTGTGTTTCATTTAAAGAGACTCCTTCACCTTCCAAGCACTGTTACAGGATGAATACAATAAAACCAATCTTACCTCTTCCTTATGCCCTCTTCTCTGTCTCGTCTAAAGCTGTCCAGTGTATCTCTTGTTTCGTTAACATGCCAGGGAGACAGTAGATTCTCTTTCAGTGCAGCCATGACGGCAGGCTTTCATTTGACGGAGAGCTTAACAGGGCTTAAGAATAGCCCTCATGGGAAGCCCTGATAAACCCAGAGCCAGACAGGGAGCATACAACCATGTGCACTGGATTCATTTTGTCACACAAAAGCGTCCTTAGATAATACCTGTATGCCTGTATACCTGTATCAAAACCTACATGTATGTTCCATACCAGGAATGTTAATTGAATGACCAATTAACCCTGTGTATTTGCATGTTTACCTGTGTTTGTAATATAAAACAGTATCAACCTTACTAAAAATGATTATTAGTCAATTAAGTTGTGTGCAAATGTAGAAAATTACATTTTTGTTCAGATCACCAATAATCACATTTCTAATCTATTACTATGGAAGCAAATTGATTCAATGAATGTTGAATTCAACTATTTGAATTTATTATCCAAGCAAATTAGTGCTTAAAAGATTTAAAAGAATGTTGAATTCAATACATTTTATTATTTTTAGTTTTAGTTTCTAGTTTTGTGTGCAATTAGTTTGGTGTGAAATTCTGATTAAAAATGTCAATCCATTTTACTCTGAGAAAAATGTATTATTTGTATTATCATTATCATTATTATTATTATTATTATTATTATTATTATTATAGCCATGCCTTCTTCCACTGAGAGCGGAACCTTCGGCGTGCGGCTGCTGGGCGCGCCGGCTTCTTTCCCCAGCAGGAACACAGACAGCAATTCATTTCCTAGCAACAAATTTCAAAATCCCTTCACGTTAAAACTACACCGAGAAGAACCACAATGTCACGGTTACATTTACACATGGTCACCGAGCCCGCATTGTAGCGACATTTTAAAACGTTCAGTACGTCCTTGGAGGCACCTCAGTACCGGAGAAGACGGCCCCTCTAAACTCATAAGATGGCCAGCGGCAGCGGCGGCAGCTTCGCCGGCAGAGCGTATTCCCGGGCGGAGCGGGTCTGCGGACACCTGCCTGTGGTCCTCAACACCGTCCTGGTCTTCTCCATCACGGGGGAGGTGAGCTACCTGGTCCTGGTGGGCGCGCCCCTGGAGGCGGATCAGGCGCGGACCTCCTGGGTCGGCTGGTGGAAG
Organism: Merluccius polli; assembly: GCA_030340625.1. Lineage (NCBI taxonomy): Eukaryota > Metazoa > Chordata > Actinopteri > Gadiformes > Merlucciidae > Merluccius > Merluccius polli. The sequence goes on along the minus strand of JAOPHQ010004597.1, from coordinate 22,158 downwards.
GCGGTCCACCTGCTGGCCCAGTACTTCATGCTGGCCAACATCTGCTGGAACGCGTCGCTCTTCGTGAAGACCAGCCCCACCATCAGGGGGGTCTTCCTGGGCGGAGAGGGCATGGTCCAGGGATGGAGGTAAAACCACGCATGCAGCACAACATGTTAAAGGTACACGTACTAAATGCGAAATGAATGTCAACATTGGACTTATTGGAAGTATTCATTGTGTGATGGAGAATTGGGGGGGGGGGGGGTGAGGGTGTTTGACTCCCAGCCAAAAGGTTCTGGGTTTGGACCACAGTCGACCTGTAGGCGACTCCCTACCTGACATGTGTCCAAATACAAATCACTAGAAGTCACTAGTGGATAAAAGCGTCTGCTGAGTGACCGAAAAGGTAAATAATAGCAATGAACGGTCAGCCGGTCGGTCCTGCTGCTCCTTCCGTGACCAAGTGTCTCTCATGTTGCAGATACACTAACGCTTTAAGTTAAGGTCAACATTGGACAAAATGTTCATTGTGTGATAAAGAATAGAGGGACAGGGTGGTTTATTGGTTAGGATGACACCCAGCCAAAACGTTCTGGGTTTATACCCCAATGTCCTCAGACTACATGTAAGGCATCCTTAATGACATGTATCCCAGAAACAAAACCCACACAAAGCAGCTTTGGGTAAAAGCGTTTGCTGAATAGCAAATTAACAGTCAGTCCTTCTGCAGTGACAGTATGTCTCTGTCTCCGTCTCTCTGTCTCTCTGTCTCTCTCTAGGTACTGCTACACCTGTGAGAGCCACACGCCACCCCGCTGCTCCCACTGCTACGACTGCAAGGTGTGCGTGCTGCGCCGCGACCACCACTGCGTCTTCTTCGGCCAGTGCGTGGGCTTCCGCAACTACCGCTACTTCCTGTGCTGCCTGCTGTTCATGTGGTCGGGCCTGCTGTACGCCGTGGTGATGAACGCCGAGGTGTTCATGGTCATCCTGAAGGAGGGCGTGACGCCGCACAGCGTGCTGCTGCTCCTCGTGCCCTGGATCATGCTGGTCTCAGGTGTGTGTGTGTGTGTGTGTGTGTGTGTGTGTGTGTGTGTGTGTGTGTGTGTGTGTGTGTGTGTGTGTGTGTGTGTGTGTGTGTGTGTGTGTGTGTGTGTGTGTCGTGTTGGTGGTAGGGTAAAGGTAGGTGATGGTGGTAATGCACTCATCATAAAACAGTGTGTGAAGTGCTGACAGAAGTCTGAGCATAAATACATACAGGTTTCCCCTTCCGTCCGCAGGCCAGGTGTCCCCGCGTGCCTTTGCCTTCGCCTTCATCGCCGACACCTGCGTGGTGGGCCTGCTGCTGGTGTCCGCCTTCCTCTTCTTCCACGTCCTTCTGCTGCTGCGCGGCCAAACCACCAGGGAGTGGTACTCGTCCCGGCGGCCCTACAGCCAGGGCCCGCTGGGCAACCTGCGGCACGGCCTGGGCTCCCGCTGGTTCCTCTGCTGGCTCTCCCCACTCATCCCCTCGCCGCTGCCCGGGGACGGCATCCACTTCCAGGTCACGGGGTCCCTGGATCCCGCTGTCGCTGGGTCGTAGAGCAGTTGAAGAGCCTGGCGGGGGTCAATGACACACACACACACACACACACACACACACACACACACACACACACACACACACACACACACACACACACACCACCAAAAGCCTTTGCTGAGAGAACATGATGACTTCTCAATAGTCACCTCAATGCCACTTACTAAGGGACTTTGACAGTATTAAACATTTTTTTTAACAAACAACAATGTTTACCATTTCATTTGATAACTGTAATACTGGTCATTCTCTTGGATTTAGGGTAGTTGACAAATGCAATGAAACCGGTTCAAAATAAACCGTTTCCAACAAATTAATGGAAAATTCAACAGTCACACAAAAGACAAAGTTGCAGTGTTTTGTGTTTGTAGAAAATCTTTTCTTTTCAAGCACTCCTTTCTCTTCATTTGATTGATGTACTCTGCACCAGATCTATCTTGCGTCAAGCCAAAGCAGTGGGGGGGGGGAGAGATATCTTAAAAATGAAATCGACAATGTACGTTTTTCAATGTGTGGAAAATATTACAATACGTTAGATATAGTTTTGCAGACAGTACACAATGATTACTATCCAAAAGTGCATGTGAATCAGGAGGAATGGGAGCAGAACTGTGCACAGTACAGTACTTTACAGTTTTACTAGCTTGATCATATGATTTATTTGCACTGAATTTTTTTTGTGAAACACTTATTTTTCTGGTCTATATTATATTGTCCATTATGAGCCTTCAGTTTAATATGCAGAAATAATATATACTGTATCTTGGCTGGATATTTAGTTTATCTGTTGTGATTTGTTTTAATTTGTTATGTGTTTTGGTTCAAAAAGGGTTATGACTGAAGTCAAATATTTTAATACTTGAGGAACATGAATCTTCTTTTTTAATATGCTGATGTTCTCTGCAATGTGTTTTATAGTCAACTCCTATTGAGTTAGTACAGTATCACCAGGTACTAATAAAATGTCTGAAAATTAAATTTGTGGTGTCTACATTGTCAGTAAATTATTCATTTTAATAAAAAGCCTACATGTAAAGGAGGCGATATGCTATGCTTTAAAGGGGTTGCTGGCATAAGGAAGGCATAATGGATCGCAGGAAGTTATCATTTGAGTATTGAGTAAAAATAAGATCATTAGATTTTATGAAAAAGTGTAGCTATACAGACTTAAAGGATATATTTTATTCTTTATTTTGCATGTTTCGGATTGTCTTTATTTGGAGAAATGTCAGCCAATGTAGACTATTCTTACATTATACACAATACATTCTGGCCACATATTATACATTTATATAGATTTATGTCAGCAACTCTCCTATCTTCACTCCCAAGTCTGTCTGTCAGCTTTTTGTGGAGCTATAGAAATGAATATGATACACACAAACACACCATGTAGATAAGGTTTATTTTATGTTCCTTACATATATATATGATGAGGTTTATTTTATGTTTTGTATATTATATATATGAGGTTTATTTTATGTTCTTTATATATATATATATATATATATATATATATATATATATATATATATATATATATATATATATATATATATATAGGGCCTATATATAATTATTATTATTATTATTATAGATGAAGATTGTATAGGCCTAGTTGTACACACACACACTGTGTGGTTCAATTGGCCCCACGCCTACTAAATTATAAATATTAACATGGTTAGTGTGATACTCCGCCATATTGAGAGGAGTTACTGTAAAATCAACTAAATACGGCTAATGAAAACATTTCCATTCGACGTATTTCCTTTCGTTTTGTTTCGCCAAGTCTCGCGTAAAAAAAACAATCATTTCAAGACGAACGACAGCACGACGACCCACGCCAAGCGGTGTACGCTTCCAAAGTGGCGGCGGTCGGCGCGGTGTGACGTCGCCCTTGCGCACGTGACGCAGTCGACTTGCCGCCCCACCCAGATCTAAATTATAAAAGCCATCTCTGATGTGAGAAAGATGGAGACGACCCCCCCCCCCCCCCCCCCCCCCCGTGACGTCACGACGCAGGGGGGAGGGTGGGGGGAGAAACCAACCAGAGCATTAAAATCGAAGGAGGCGGCAGACGCGCTCGCTGTCCGCTAGCAGCGGCTCGCGCACCGGGATGCGATCACACAGCTGCACGTGCGACGGGGGGAGACCGTTCGTTGATTTTATTTTTATTTTTATTTAATTGTGTTATATTTTATTTGTGTTGTTGTTGTTTGCTTTGATATTAAAACCCGGTCGGTCGGCCTCGCCCGGACCGCTGCGGCACGCGGCATGTTGTGAGAGAGAGGGAGAGCGAGAGAGAGAGAGAGAAAGAGAGAGAGAGAGAGAGGGAAGGAGAGACATAGAGGGAGAGAGCCATAGAGAGAGACACAGAGAGGGAGAGCGAGCGGCGGCGGCGGCGGCGCGAGGCGAGATAAAGGCGCCGGCGATGAGACCGACGGGATGCGCGCGGCTCCTCCCGCGGTTCTGCGTGTGCGGGCTCGCCGTGTTCGCCGCCACCTGGCTCGCGCATCACGCCTTCAGCGTCCAAGGTGCGTAACCGACCCCCGGTGTCCCCGGTCCCGGCGTCCCGGTGTCGCTGCGGGTCTCATCTGGTTCGGGGGTTACCAACTCATTCATTAACTCCCGTGTGGCGCGCGCCGCCGCCGCTGGTCATCCCCATCCTCCCCCCCCCCCCCCCCCCCCCCAGAGAGCTGTCATTTCACGTCAACAGGCGTCATGGACGCGGACCTCCTCATTGACGCCTCGCTCTCCTGTTTGTGTGGGTCGGTGGGTCTGCAGGCTCGGAGGGGACCTACGCGGACCGCGTCCTGCTGTGGTCCAAGAGGGAGCTCGACCCGGACCACGCGGACCCGGACAACCGGACCTCCAACACGCCCGGATCCGGTGAGTCGTGTGTGTGAATGTGTATGTGTGTGTGTGGGGGGGATACCTAATGGAGGGAGACCATGGTGGAGGACAGGACCGGGTCCAGGTCCGGTCCCCCCCCTGAAATCCTCATCCTCATCCATCCTGCCTCCGTTTGCTTTAAGTGGATGCACGGATGCTGTTAAACACAGCTAAGGTCTTTGAGCCCCCCCCCCCCCCACACACACACACACACACACACACACACACACACACACACACACACACACACACACACACACACACACACACACACACACACACACACACACACACTAGTTGCTAGGCAACTGAAAGCTGGGTTTCTGGTTGAATGCCACGTGCATCTGCCGTGGTTGAAAGCATCTGTCCCCCTCTGTGGTAATGACCCGCTGATTAGAGAGCTCTCATCTGCAAGACCCGCTTTGGTCTGCGCCGGTTCCTAAGAGACGTAGAGCTGCGATGAGGAGATGAGGAGGAGTAGATGAGGAGGGAGAGAGGAGGAGGAGATGATGAGGAGGAAGAGATGAGGATGGAGAGATGAGGAGGAGATGAGGAGGAGGAGATGAGGAGGAAGAGATGAGGAGGAGATGAGGAGGAAGAGATGAGGAGGAGATGAGGAGGATGAGATGAGAAGGAAGAGATGAGGAGGAGGAGAGGAGATGAGGAGGAAGAGATGAGGAGGAAGAGATGAAATGAGGAGATGAGGAAGAAGAGATGAGGAGGAAGAGATGAGGAGGAAGAGATGAGGAGGACGAGATGAGGACGAGATGAGGAGATGAGGAGGATGAGATGAGGAGGAGATGAGGAAGAGGAGATGAGATGAGGGAGAGATGAGGAGGAAGAGATGAGGATGAGACGATGAGGAAGAGACGATGAGGAAGAGATGAGGAGGAAGCGGTGAGGAGGACGAGATGAGATGAGGAGGAAGAGATGAGGAGGAGATGAGCATGAGATGAGGAGGAGGAGATGAGGAAGAAGATGAGGAGGGAGAGATTAAGAAGAAGAAAGGAGGGAGAGATGAGGAGGAAGAGATGAGGAGATGAGGAGGAGATGAGATGAGGGAGAGATGAGGAGGAAGAGATGAGGACGGAGAGATGAGGAGGAAGAGATGAGGAGGAGATGAGGAGGAAGAGATGAGGAGGAGATGAGGAGGAAGAGATGATGAGGAGATGGGGAGGAGATGAGGAAGAAGAGATGAGGAGGACGAGATGAGGAGGACGAGATGAGATGAGGAAGAGATGAGGAGGAGGAGATGAGATGAGGAGGAGATGAGATGAGGAGGAGATGAGATGAGGAGGGAGAGATGAGGAGGAAGAGATGAGGAGGATGAGACGATGAGGAAGAGATGAGGAGGAAGTGGTGAGGAGAACGAGATGAGGAGGAGATGAGATGAGAAGGAAGAGATGAGGAGATGTGGAAGAGATGAGGAGGAGGAGACGAGATGAGGAGGAGATGAGGAAGAAGAGATGAGGAGGGAGAGATTAAGAAGAAGAAATGAGGAGGGAGAGATGAGGAGGAGGAGGTGAGGAGGAAGAGATGAGGAGGAGGAGATGAGGAGGAGGAGATGAGATGAGGAGGAAGAGATGAGGAGGATGAGATGAGGAGGATGAGATGACGAGGAAGAGATGAGGAGGAGGAGATGAGGAGGGAGAGATGAGGAGGAGGAGTTGAGGAGGGAGAGATTAAGAAGAAGAAATGAGGAGGGAGAGATGAGGAGGAGGAGGTGAGGAGGAAGAGATGAGGAGGAGGAGATGAGGAGGAGGAGATGAGATGAGGAGGAAGAGATGAGGAGGATGAGATGAGGAGGATGAGATGACGAGGAAGAGATGAGGAGGAGGAGATGAGGAGGGAGAGATGAGGAGGAGGAGTTGAGGAGGGACTGTGACCTGGAGGGTCAGGATCGGCCCCAGACGGAGTCAGAGTGACATGATTTCACGTTATTGTCGAAAAACGATTGAAGATGGTTAACTGTCTTCACCTGAACTCAATCCCATAATAATAAGCTTGCGCCGTCGCATTGAACAGAACGATGAATAAAACAGGGCTAAACGATCGCAGCTGGTTAAGTCACATGACGCGTGAAGACCACCACCATCACCGCGATAACCTTCAAGTAACTGGCACAACTGTTGCCAGGGAGCACAGTGGGGGGGGGGGGGGGGGGGGGGGGGGTTAATTAATGGCACCTCACCTCCTATGGCCGAATCCACCTCATTATCCCAATCTCTCTCCCTCTCCCTCTCTCTCTCTCTCTCCCCCTCTCCCTCTCTCTCCCTCTCCCTCTCTCCCCCTCTCCCCCTCACCCCCCCCCCCCCCTCTCTCTCTCTCTCTCTCTCTCCCTATTGGCCAGCCATCCATGAGTTCCCTGAAGATGTCTTTACTCTGACACAGAGGAGACAGGGAGCGATACTTCTTCACGTACTGTGTGTGAGTAATCGCCCGACTTTGGCACCGCCGAAAAAATATTTGCTTTGACATCAACAGCCACACACATGCACACACACATGCGCACAAACAAACACACACACACACACACACACGCACGCACACAAATATGCATATGCAAAGCGCCGCATGAATACTGAACCTTGGCCTTGTCCATTGTGTCTCCCAGGCGGTTTACATGTTCCATGCTCTTGCCATCATTTGCGATGACTATTTTGTACCGTCACTGGAGAAGATATCAGAGGTGAGCCCCATGGACAGAGTGGCTTTAAAGGTCCTCCAGACAACTTTTCTGCTTTAATGTACATGTTGATTGCACGGTGTAATGGCTACAGAACAATGACACCATCTGCGTTTAGCTTGGTTCCCTTAGCTTCCCTGTAAGCCTCGCTTTCACTATGCAGCTCTGTCTGCCACCGGGTTTTGTTTACCCGGTAACTATCGGCTACTATCCCCATTAGCTATCCACGGCACTGGAAATGGCGGACGGTGGAACAACCGAAGTAAAGCCAATCTGATGACACTATTTCTATTTGCGTACGCTACGTTTTATGAATAAACCTCATGTCGCGACCCGCCAGGCGATCCAGTCAGGCTACCGACCCAGTTCGCAACCCAGACTATGAATGAATGAATAAACTCACAGTTTTTCTCCTAACGCCAACCCCTGCTGCCGATAGCAATACTCCAACTGTGGTATTACTATGCAACGCACAGCACTACAACATGCTTCTTTCTTTCGTATTTCCAAAGTGTCGACCGTTTCTTTCGCTGAGATTTCCAAACAGATGCGCGTCTTGTGTTGGTCGCGGTCGCTCGGCTCTGAGGAAACGCAAAGCGATCCGGTTTGTCTTTGCGACAGCGGCGCACAAATGATACCACTCTGAAACGCCAGGGTGGGAAAAGTTGAAAAGTTGTCTACAGAACCTTTTAAACGACGTTCAACATTTTAGTTTGCGAAGAATGCACATTTTGAACCTAATGGTGAAATGTTCAAAGCTTGACTAGTTCTTCTATTAAAATGTTTGCCCTTCTTGACCCTCGCTTTCTAGAATCTCCAACTCAGTGAAGATGTTGCCGGGGCGACCTTCATGGCTGCTGGGAGCTCCGCCCCTGAGCTCTTCACCTCCCTGATCGGTCAGTAAGAAAGCCTGCTGTCTAATTAGCCACTTAACCAATCGTTATATGTTGAAGGTTTTGCACTCGGGAATAAAGCAGTCGGCGAGCCATTGACATCCATTCTATTCCACAGCTTTGTTGTGTCCAACACAAGTAAGCGCATACGAAGTGCCCTGGCTAGTTTTCTCCAATAGTGCCCACAAACGAACAAATCCACAAGTTTTGATTCTGCGTTTACACGCCACTACGTGTGCTCATGCCCCCTAAGAGTCAGAGATGCGTGTTCAGTTCTGCAATCCTGAGCGAAGATATTGGCTATATGTTAGGCTACCAAGTACCAACTGAACGCTGTACGAAATCAGCATTTCCCTAATTTCACAAAGTCTGACTCAGACACTGACATGTTTTATGAAAATGGACCATTAGGTGGGCCGTGCACCCATTCATCTGCAGAAGAAATTGAAATCCGACTGGGGCGGAGAGGGATAGATTAAGGAAGCATACGAAAATGGACGCAACAGAAATCGATTCGCTGGGACAGTCAATGGACTGTCTCGCTGGGGAAAAAGTGAAATTTGTGTTCAGTAGACAGTCTCGTTGTACGTACATTCATACAACCGGGAACTGATCACTTTGATTCAGAAGTGAATGCTTAGGCTGGGGTCTTAGCAAACCGGACAAATCCTTTAAGCGCTGGCTGTACCCAGGCAGCAGCAGTCATCAAATAATGTTTTAAAAAGTCAACTGGATAACAGCCTCCTTTTCCTGATGTTTCAGTAATCTTTCAATATCTAAATAGTCCCACAGGTAAAATCACATGGGCAATGTCGACTAGTGGTAAGGAGAGTTTGACTCCCAGGTGAAAGCTGGCTCCATGTCCTTAGTCTACCTGTAAGCATCCTTGAGCAAGTTGCCTAGTACCTAACTACTCCTTAATGACCTGTATCTGTATTCACCGCTGGATGGAAGTGTCTCCTAAATCACAAAAATAGTAGCGATAAATCTACATTACATGGTAATTATAAAACCAGATCCTGGTTGCTCAGTGACATGAAGGCATGGAGGCTGATAATATATGATTCTTTGTTTGTTTTGTGGTTTCAGGCGTGTTTATCACCAAAGGAGATCTAGGAGTGGGCACTATAGTTGGATCCGCTGTTTTTAACATCCTGGTCATCATTGGGATTTGTGGAATCTTCTCCGGACAGGTATATATGGTTTGGATGCCTTCCATCCCATAATATGTATATTATGCACCCATCACCTCGTTAACTGGGTTTGCTGTTGGGAATATATTTGGTCTAACAAGGTAGTGCCGCCGTGCCTTTGGGTTGCCATGGTAATGATGAACCAGAAATTGTAGTCATTATTCTGGTGACGGTATTTTTAGCTAACAAGGCTCTCCTTAGATGTCTCCATGTTGCGGAGCTAAAAAGAATAACATTTCTAAGACCGAACAGGGGTCCTGTACACACATCCAGCCAACTATGGATGAAGAACACATGATGTGACCCAAAAAAACAAAATGAAGGAACAGAGCTACAGTGCTTTCTATGCTTCCTACCGTGACACGTATTTATTTCATTTGCAAACCAATTTAGGAAGCTTCTGAGCAAGACACGGCCGAACACTGACTGGCCTTTCAGAAGCTTCTAGCAGTGTGTGTGTGTGTGCGCACCAGATTGGGTCCACGTTGTTTGTGTGGTCCTGGTTGTGATTGTGTGGTGTGGTGCTTGTGTCCACTCCTCTGATCAGTCCATCAGTCTGAGCTGGTGGCCCCTGTTCCGGGACTCCATCTTCTACATCGTGTCCATATTGGTGCTCATCATGGTAAGACCTTCTACTGTTTAACCACCGCCTCCTTATGGATTGACATGGATGCTGTATATTAAGATTTTTTGGTTCGAGGTTGATTGCTCGTGCCTGACCGTGATTCCAGTGGTGGTTTGGCCTCCACTCAGAACATCACTGTGAGCTGCTTTCTAAAGTGGTTTTGTGTCGACTAAATTGGTTTAGTGGATACAGTTTTCAGTATCATATCAACTATACCCCCTTTTACACTTGGGAAGTAACCAATACTGTATTAAAATAGATTATAATCCCTTAGTATCATGCAGCGTATCAGATGCAGTTAGCATCTAGAGCTGTAGGATTACAACTTCACTCACCTACATCGAGCAAAGTTACATTCACTGAAGGGACGATGAGGAAAAGTGGGCGTAGTTCGCTTCAGAGCTGGAGGGTTGCTCACTACATACAGCAGTTGATGAAACCCTGAGAGCCATTTTGAAAATAATGATGTCAGTCTAACTTCTTTCAAATATTTCTGATGTTTTACAGAGGGTGGAAATGTGTGCTAATGGAGTCCTGTTGTGTTTCTGAATTGTAGGTGATCTACGACGAAAAGGTCCAATGGTAAGGATCTTTGCACTACACTCCTCTATGCTTGTATCCTTGCAGAGTCAGTCAACTACTTGTTTTTGATATTTTGAGTTGCCTCAGATTTTCTTTCTTGTGTGTGTGTGTGTGTATACGTTGGGCGTGTGTGTGCACGCACGTGTGAGGCAGGTGGGAGTCCATTATTCTGATGTCTATGTATGGGATCTACATCCTCATCATGAAGTGAGTCCTCTCTTCTCCACAGTCACTAAGAAATACACTAGCTTCCTCTCTCAGAGGCAGGTTCTGACTTGTGTGTGTGTGTGTGTGCTCGGTGTGTGTGTGTGTAGGTTTAACCGGGCCCTGTGTGGCTGGGTTGAGGGCCGCTGCAGCAGGGGGGGCCAGGCGTGTCTGAGCAGCCTGCGGCGCACCACCGCCGTGGGCCACGCCGGGGACTGTGACACGGACATGGTCCCGCTGAAACCAGGTGACCCATGGCTACGTGTGTGTGTGTGTGTGTGTCAACATTTAAAAATGTTTTAGTGTATAGAAGATTGAATAGAAGAGAAAATGTCCAGGGGATTAAGTTGTAGATGCAGCCAAAATCAACTATGAGCAAAAATGTAGTATAGCATACACTATTATAGTATATTATATATATATATATATATATATATATATATATATATATATATATATATATATATATATAGGGGTCACAGTGGCGCTTTCACACCTCGTTCTAACAATGTGTCTGCGTGTGTAAAAATATATATTATTATATATATATTATTTTTGGAAATGTTGACATTTTAGAGTGACACACATTCACGCTGCCAATCAACCTTAAATACATTCCCCTGTGAGACCCATGTGCTGAAATAGATAGCTCTCTCTCTTATATCTAGGCCTAGCTCACTCTCAGATGGGTCTCTGGAAACTTTTATTTTGAAAATGTCTCAGCTATACGACAGCACACATGAGTTCTCACATCTTTTTGCATAAAAGAAAATGTTTCTTGGAGTGCTTTTTCCCTCCATCCCTCCCTATTTCTATCTTTTCTGTATGCTTATCCACTTTGGTCTTTTGCGCTTGTCTTGTTGGAGGTGGAAGTTGACACCGTCAATCATTTATAAATGTCCCACAATCAGGGCCGGACTAACGCACAGGCTTGATATGGCTGCAGCCTAGGGGCCCCACCTGCCAGGGGGCCCCCGATTGGTCGAACCGGGGGCCCCTCCGCTAGCCCCGCGATCTGCTAGCGCCGCGATCCGGTAGCGCCGCGATCCGAACGCCCCCCCCGCTCAATAAAAACTCTCCGCTAGCACCCCCCCCCCCGCTCAACAAAATCTCCGCTAGCACCCCCCCCCCCCCCCCCCCCCCCCCCCCCCCCCCCCCGGCTCAACAAAAATTTTTTGGGGGGGGGGGGGGGGGGGGGCCTACATCGTCCAGCAGCCTAGGGGCCCCGGGCATCCTTAATCCGGGCCTGCCCACAATCCCAATTATTATTACTCTGCTCACCTCAATCATTCTCCAACACCTCGGTGCACCTCCCGTCTCCCCCCTTGTCCCTCAGACGCCTGCACGGTGGCGGGCCAGGACGCGGGCCCCGGGATGGCTGAGGAGCAGCAGCACCAGCACCAGCTCTCCTTCTCAGAGGCAAGCCTTGTGTGGAGGGTGTAGACGGAGTGGGTTAGACTGTTTATATGTCTGTCACTACTAGCGCTTGTGGTGGTGGTGGTGATGGTGGTGGTAGTAGAAGTGGTGGTGGTGGTGGTGATGGTGGTGGTGGTAGAGGTGGTGATGGTAGTGGTGGTAGAGGTAGTGGTGGTGATGGTGGTGGTGGTAGAGGTGGTGATGGTAGTGGTGGTAGAGGTAGTGGTGGTGGTGGTGGTGGTGGTGGTAGGTGATGATGGTGGTAGTAGAGGTGGTGGCGGTGTTGGTGGTGGTGGTAGAGGTGGTGGTGGTGGTGGTGGTGGTAGAGGTGGTGGTAGAGGTGGTGGCGGTGTTGGTGGTGGTGGTGGTAGAGGTGGTGGTGGTGGTGGTAGAGGTGGTGGTGGTGGTGGTAGAGGTGGTGGTGGTAGTTGTGGTGATGGTGGTGGTGGTGGTGGTAGAGGTGGTGGTAGAGGTGGTGGTGGTGGTAGTGGTAGAGGTAGAGGTGGTGGTGGTGGTAGTGGTGGTGATGGTGGTGGTGGTGGTGGAGATGGTGGTGGTGATGGTGGTGGTTGAGATGGTGGTGGTGGTGGTGGTAGAGGTGGTGGTGGTAGAGGTGGTGGTGGGTACAGTGGTACTCAGTATATTGTTGTGAGGACCTGTGATGTGCAAGCAGGATAGAAAGTTACAAAAGGAAACTGGTATGCTGTAGTGAAGTAAAGTTGTCTGGTTTTTTGTCACTTTGAATATTTGCAAATGTGATCTACTGTGGCGTTAACATCCCATAGATAGAGCAGAAGGAAGTCCTCTCGCTTTTCATTTGATCATAGTCAACGACAATTGGAAACCATTTTATATGAGATGATACGTAAGGAACAACCATTGAATCAAAGAATACCATGGATATGTCTTACAGTATAATGATGTGGATATTCTCGGTTTCTTCTTACCTTCTTCTTCTTACCCCCCCCCCCCCTATCCACGCACACACACAGAGGCGGAGGTTGATCCAGGCTCGGGGTGTGGAGGACGGCTCCGCCCCGGGAGAGGAGATGGGCGGCGGCGACGGAGGACCATGGGCCAATGAGAACGGGGCGACGTCCGAGGGAGAGAGACAGCCACTGGAAGGGGAGAGAGCGAGAGACAGGGAGAAGGATGTGGGAGTGGGCGGAGAGGGGGCGGGGGGAGCGCAGCCTAAAGAGGAAGAGGAGGAGGAAGAGGAGGATGATGAGGAGGAGGAGAATGTCCCCTTCAGCCCCGTTGCCATGCCAGGTTGGTGGATGTGGGCGAGACACACAAACGCGGCAAAAGCCGTCTTGACACTAGGGCTGCACGATTCTCGCTAAAATGTGAATCACGATTTTTCTCCCTAAGAATTGAGATCACGATTCTCTCACAGGATTCGTATTTTTTCAATAAAAATATTTATTGCTCTCTTTATTGCACACATTTGACAGGACACACTGCCTGCGTGAGCAGCGCGTGGCGTTCCCTCTGTGCTGTGGCTGCACGCCTGTGTTTCTGCTGCGGCGCTGCTGCGTGGCTCTGCCAGCCGGCCCTTTCTTTCAACATTAGAGTTAATGTCCTTAAAGTTAATGTCCTTAAATTATATTAATATTTCACCGGAAAAGTTTAAGAAAAATACTTTCTTGTATTGATGTTTAAACTAACATTAATACAAACTTGACAGAGAGCGCTTCATTAGAAACGGACGTGTTTGAAAAAATTACGTTCATCATTCACGTCTGTCACATATTCTACAGATAGACATTGAAACTGTAGCGGAAAAAATATGCAAGACTCTGTTTAACTTCCTATAGTAACATTTAACTTCCCATAGCAACGTTTAACTTCCCATAGCAACGGGGACTGTGGGGATGGGGAGGACAGCGGCAGTGAGCGCTGTGAGTGAGGAAGAGAGATGAGAGAACTGATGAGGGTTGAATTAATAGCGTGTTTTGCTTTACACCGTGTAAGTGTGGTTGATTTCGCGACTTGGATTGCTCCAAAGCAAAGAAGTGAACACATGAGTGCAGCGTGACGTGAATGCATTGGGGACTAGCGCGTGAATCGTCGTCATTTAGAAATGAGATCGCATAGATGTATGAATCGAGATCGTGATTTTGTTGCGATTAATCGTGCAGCCCTACTTGAAACGCGAAAGTCATCTTTAATCTCACCAACCAGCAAGCAATTAGCTTACTAGCACACCTTTTCAGAGACAAGCCTAATGTCCATTACCAATTGATCCTCATGTTGCCAATTAAAAACCCCTATCAATACTACACACACACACACACACACACACACACACACACACACACACACACACACACACACACACACACACACACACACACACACACACACACACACACACACACACACACACACACACACACACACACACGGCCTACTTGAATATTTCATAGCTTTTAATGATCCCCATGGAAATAAAGGTTATTATAGGTGTGTGTGTGTGTGTGTGTGTGTAACTATGTCTATATATCTACCTGTATGTGTGTGTATATACACACACACACACACACACACACACACACACACACACACACACACACACACACGCAAATATATACACACATATTTGCATGTGTGTGTATGGGTTTGGGTATGTCTGTATACAAGGGTTTGTCTGTATACAAGCGATTGTCAACGGGGGGGGGGGGGGGGGGCCTATCGCATGATTTTTAGACTTGACGGTTTCGGTTTGAGTATGTGGGGATTTTTTTGGTCGCAATTGGTTTGCACATTTTTAAAAGCGGTGGGGACAAAATTCAAATTATAGTGGTGGGGACATGTCCCCCCCATCCCCCCCGTAATCTACGCCTATGTCTGTATATATCTGGCCATGACTGGCCATGTGTGTATACATATATCTATGTGTACCTGTGTATCTACCTGTATGCGTGAATCTATGCATGTATAATAATGTGTACATCTGCATCCCGCCCTGTGCCTCTAGCCGGCTGCTGGGCGCGCGTGAGGTGGCTGATCGCGTGGCCAATCAGCTTGGTGCTGTATTGCACCGTGCCAAACTGCCAGGTCCCTCGCTGGCGTCGCTGGTACCTGCTCACCTTCCTTTCCTCCACACTGTGGATCGCCTTCTTCTCCTACCTCATGGTCTGGATGGTAGGACACTTCCCAGATCGTCAGTTAGCCTCGAGTTTTCCCACTGGACTGGGGTTTGCAGCTTCTAGTGTGCCAACATAATGGAAAATAATTTCAGATTTTTAATTTCATTTTTACAGCATCCTGATCTCATAATGTCCCCCATTGTTTTTGTAGCACACGGTTTGTTTTGATCCAGTCCCTATGATTTGCACACACACACACACGCACAGTGTCCTACCTGTCTGTCCTACAGGTCACCGTCGTCAGCTACACGCTGGGGATCCCCGAGGTCATCATGGGCATCACCTTCCTGGCCGCAGGGACCAGCGTCCCCGACTGCATGGCCAGCCTCATCGTGGCCCGACGGGGTGAGCACAGTCACCCCGCCCCCCCACTTACACATGAACCTTATAGGATCCCTACCGTCCAGCGCTACAGTGGTAATGTCCATCGTGTGTGTGTGTGTGATAGGTATGGGGGACATGGCTGTGTCCAACTCCATTGGCAGTAATATATTTGACGTGCTGCTGGGTCTGGGGTTTCCCTGGGCGCTGAGGACCCTCATAGTCAACTATGGATCAGTGGTAAGGAGCCTCTGCTTTCTCAAAGACAGACTAACACCATATTTGGGCTTCCTGTCTTCCCGATTCAACCGCAATGCTACTCACATACAAACCTACAGACATACACCACACAAGTTAATAAAATGCTCGTCTGTGATTTGTCCATTTTTTTCTTGTGTCTCGTGTTTTGTTGTGTGTCTTTATTCGTTTAGGTTTACATCAACAGCAAAGGTCTGGTGTACTCTGTGATTCTCCTGTTAGCTTCTGTCGTACTGACTGTAAGTAATCCAGTCCACTCCCTTCATGTAAGCCACAGCAGGCTTGAGTTTCATCTTAACGTGTCATTCAAGGTTAGAATAACCCCATTAAATCACAACCTATCATTAAATGTCTCAGCGTCTCCCTTGTGTTAAGTAAGGATAATCTCAGTGCCATGAAAGACGAGCTAAGACCACACAGGCCAGCTTTTGTTAAAGAGCAACCACCAATAGATAAACCTCAGGAACAGCGCCACCTCCAGTGAAACCCTGGTTACTGCAGCCCCAATTCCCCAAGTTTGCAGGTCCATCACAGAGCATAGCACATATTCATACTAGGTCACATTTAACATCAATGCCCACATTCTACCTGTAGAAATCCTGCCCCTAAGATCAATGTCCCAGTGAACAAATGCACATTGCTACACACGTACACAAGTAGTTGTAGTTTGCTTGCTGCTACAAATCATCAGGCAGTCTGTATGTAAAGGACCTTTAAGAGACTTTTCAAATCTTAAAACAAATGAAAATAACAAATGTATAATCAAATAGCTATAGAAGCTGATAAGTCAACCCGCGACATATGCCTCTACTATACCACTAGTCTACTATAGCCTTCTCTGCTCTTCCCGCTGTACCTTAATGTCCCCCACCAGGTCCTAAGTGTCCACCTGAACCGCTGGAGGCTGGACCGAAGGCTGGGCCTCAGCCTCATGCTGCTCTACGCCATCTTCCTCGTCTGCTCCGTCGGCTTCGAAAGGCTCTAGAGCGCGCGCACACACACACACACACACACACACAAACACAGACACTACACACACTCATACACATGTGGTAAAAGTACTACTAAGGATTTTACCATTTGAAACCAAAATTGTTGAAATTCAATACAGTGCATTTCCATTTAAAGCTGTATCCACAATTCTCAACTTCTTTGTTCTCTGTCATTTGTGTTTATACAAATAAAAACACATACAAGGACCTCAGTGTTGGCCTATGGGAAAACAATGTTGTATACTGCACTGTGCAAAGAAAATCCAAACAAATTAGAAGTGAATTACGAAAGTTGTGTACCGCTATAGCCCCGGTACACACATACACATGCACTCTGACATTACTCCCTCAAACACACACACATTTACTATATCCCATGCTGCAAACAGTGATTCATTACGGAGGAAGGAAGACAAGTCTGCTGCATTTTGTTATAAGACTGTACCGTCACACTGGCTGCACTTCTTTACCTTTGATAAAGTCAGTATTTTGCAGTTTTATACCAAACAGCTCCAGCCTACATGTTGAGCCATTAGCAAACCACTTTGACACACAATACACTTATTAAGTATTGATTTTGTAATGTAACACTGCCCTTTTAGTGCAATACGTTGTTTTGAGATATTGTGATTAAAAACGTATATATACACATTAAATGCTTGTGACGACCAGCAACCTCACTGACTTTCTCAATCCTCATGAATAATGTGTTTATTTTCTGTGTATATTGTTGCTTTTTGGTCCGTGGAAGTTGGTTTATGTACAAGTTCTATTGTAGACATTTTGAATCAAGCCTTTGTGTGTAGTCCTGTACAATGTAGCATGGCTAATCCACACAGATAATTGCACTACACCACCGTTGTCTCCTGTAAATAAAACATCAATCCCAATTTATTTGTTCCTATAAGCTTCATAGCATTAAAAAAAAGTTGATTTATTTTTTAGGGCGAAATATACATCCTTTGAATGTCTGTCTGGAGAAAAGACTTGAGTGTATGTCTGTATGAGAAATAAAACAAACTATACGTTTTCCTGTTTTTTTCCATTTCACAGTAAAACCAAGAAACTGATCAAATACATTTAATTAAATATTGCATATTTCTGCAAAGCGATTTGCACGGGTAATATAATTAAATTGCATGGTGAAAGTTGTTAATTGGACATAATGAATATGGTAGTCATTTTGTGATGGATGTAGTTGATTTTGCAGCCCTCTAAACGCATTGTTTTTTGGTAGTGTTCTTTCAGGCTGAAATGTTGCCTGAGAAGGGCTCTCAATCCACTCTTAGTAAGGTCTGTTGACATTATTGAACACTGCTTTGACACACAATCCTTTAAGTGGGAGAGGCCACTTGTTTAATACGTATTGATTCACTCATTTATATACAAGAATAAAAATCAAATAATTGCTCAACCACGTTATTCAAATACATCATGACATTTTTATTACACTTGAGCGTCATCAGTTTTGATACCAAAAAAGAAATGTAAAAAAAATAAAGAAATAACACCAGAAATCATATCAAACCATTACAAATACTCATAATGGAGGTCTATGAGGTGACTGCAGAAATGTCAAAGAAAAAAACTAAACTCACCGTCATAACAAAATACAAAACATCCAAATACAATGCACATGTGTTAGTAACTACACTTTTTCCCCAATTGTTAGCTATACTATATACTTTACAAAATTCTACTAGAAAAAACTCCCAATACCAGTGGAATATCAAGTTATATATATATACTGTGTGTACAAAATATTAAAAATATGCTGTGTGAGTTTTCTGTGTGCATCCAAAACAGCTACAATCTGCATGCAAATCCGTCTCAGCGTGACCAATGATGAAAGCAGCATGGGACTGATAACAGTGTAACCTATGAGTGCTGGGTTCTACCACAGTGCCATTGGGCCAGGAGGGGTCAGATGTGTAACACACACACCGCCGCCAATTTGCAACCACAGATGTTACTGTTGAAAGATACTATTGACACCAATAGTATCTTTAGAAAGTGTATGTGTGTGGATGGGTGGGGGAAATAAGGAGTGTAGCGAACTGCTCAAAGTTGAATTTAAAGAGTTCACTGCCACCGATCGCTAATAACAATAAAAAAGTACATCAACATTTGACATATTTCTGCCTTTAAAAACAAACAGAAAAATTAAATGTAGCTCAACCGTTGTTTTTTTTTTATTATTTTTTTGCTGCAATGAATCACAAATGGCCAAGGAGAAGTGGACGTGGGCGCATTGCTAGGCAACAAAAGGCTAAAAGAGAATGTGTCTGTGGGTTGTGGCGATAACAAAATATCTCAACGTGAACACGACTTCCAAGACATCTGCAGAAATGTAGAGTCCGCTTCTTTAGCACGCTGACCATGAAGTCTGCTGCTGTATTTAATAACACAGGCGGCATCCAGAAACTCAAACAGGACTTGAAGAACCAATGGAAAGGCGTCATGAGTGGGTTTAATCTTTCATAGAACAGCAGCCTGCGCATTGACCCTGAAGGACCCACACACAGGCCGCCGTGGATATCTCTGAAACAAATACTCTCTCAATCCGACAGACAGACAGACGCCACAACAGAAGTCAACTAGTAATAATTACTGTATTACTAGTAATAATAACTCTTCACAAAAAGGATCCGTTTTCATAATCCATTAAAGGTGCCCTCCCATTCCCATACAAGGGAGGAAATACAATAATAGCAACTATATCATTTTGGCTTTTTATTATTTTTTTAAGAAAGGAATTACCAGTTCAGACAGTATTAGGATGAGGTGTGTGTGTGTATGTGTGTGTTGGTCCAATGTAATTAGCTGCCATGCTAATCTATTCACTCCAAAGAGCTTCCATGGATATGTGGGTTACCATGGTAACTGTGCTCTCTCCCCTTTATCTATCCCTATTGTGTGGAGATCGTGTGTACGCATTATTATAGGAGTATGGTGTTGCAAAGGGGCTGACGTTTTTCCTCTTTGATCTTAGGAGGGGAGGGAAGAGTGTGTGTGTGTGTGTGTGTGTGTGTGTGTGTGTGTGTGTGTGTGTGTGTGTGTGTGTGTGTGTGTGTGTGTGTGTGTGTGTGTGTGTGTGTGTGTGTGTGTAATCCTTGTTTAAGAGGGGGAGGGGAGTGGGGATTTCCCATAGCTCACTGAACAGGGGGTGTGGCCAATCAATCTGAGGCGGAGCTCTGGTTCTGCTGGTATATGGACGCCTTATCCTTCAGCAGGGCCAGACACAGGTGACAACTCCAGCTACCTGCAAGCACAAACATCAACACAAGCACTTCAGCCACGCTGCACGACTGCTCTTTACCGGTCGGTTTAGTGTCTTTCCTCAGCTGGAAATCCTTACCCGTGTCCACATTCAGTATATGACCACAACATCTTATCCTATAAAACTACATTGGACTATTTTGTTTGTTTTTACATTAAACAATAAATGAGCTAAAACAAAACCTTAAAATAACTAACATGAGAGCCAAACCATCAAAGAAAACGTGTTCCACCCGTGGTGATAAGTAAACACTACATTGCTATTTATTGGGCACAAAAAGAAACAGATTAAACAGATCCAAAGTCTATTTGTGGTTTACCTTCAGGTGGCTCGGTCATGGGGGGGCTGAGGCAGTACATGTGGTAGCCTCGGTCACAGTCATCACAGAACAGCAACTGGTCCTATTGAAAAACACACGCACACACACGGTCAAGGTAATGCAGCGTCACACCACAGCATATCTTCTGGTTCACCAGACAGTACGTAGTAGACTGCCGTCTCGCTGACTTGTGCCATGCTAGGCGTCAAAGAGGTGTGTGGATATCAGTTGTCTGTCCCAGACTGAAACTGGGGTACTTGAATTGGAAGACCGTATCATTGTTTAAAGCAGGGCAAGCAAATATGTCTTTGTTTCTAATGTTAGACATTTTAAAGGAAATAACTAACTCGAAAAATGAAGGCAGACATTCATTAGAAGGACAATATCAGTCATGAGAAGCAGGGACGTGTGTACAATGAGTAACATGGAGTTTGATGTTGAAACGTCTCGCCCGCGTGGCATCAGAAGCGTCTCCGCAGTTTAGGCCGTGCATAAAAGCGCACATATCTACGTTCAGTTAAAAACCGAGTTTAAGTTAGGTTTTTAGTCGACAGTTTAAGTAGCTTTTAGAGAGCTCACTAAAAGTGAATCGACTAAAGTTTTTAAGTTAGAAAGTTTAGAAAGTTAAAAGAGGCAAAACCCCAGAGACGCCGATTCCACGTTTGTGTTTGTGCCAAGAGACGCCTGCAGTTCGGTTATTGTGGCGAACACTCACCAGCCTGATCCAAACTATCCAAACATCACCGGACCAATGTGATCCCTGTGGGACTGGAGAGATCCAACCCGTCCAGTGAACCAACCACAACGCCAGTCTAAAGTCTCCAGAGCGCATGACCGGCTGATCTCCAAAAGCGTCACCAACTAAACGCTACGTGTGTTTTATTTAGATTGGCTTTTGTTGTTTTGTCTATGCATCGTTTACCTCCCCATCATTTATTCATGTTAAAGACTTTCTTTATTGTGTAAGTAAATGTCATTATAATTTAAGGAGGACGTAGTGCTAGTGGTTGACGGATCGTAGAATCACTGATTTTGGACAAGAACTTAAAATAAGATAAATTAAATTGGCTAGGTTAATTAATCTTTATAGTATAATCTAATATCTAATGTTAGCTATGTTCTTCCTAACAGAAGTTGTGCTGCATTCGAGTAGTCAATTAATCCAAGTTACGTTCAGTTTAAGCCACTTAATCACGCTACTTTTCTAATGGCCTCCCTAATGCGGGCTAGCATTTTTCAAACAACATTTCATCTGTAATAAACGGAGTACAAAGACGGAGTACAAAGACGCGCGCATGCGTGTGTGTGTGTGTGTGTGTGTGTC
This sequence comes from Merluccius polli, assembly GCA_030340625.1. NCBI lineage: Eukaryota > Metazoa > Chordata > Actinopteri > Gadiformes > Merlucciidae > Merluccius > Merluccius polli. The sequence goes on along the minus strand of JAOPHQ010004597.1, from coordinate 454 downwards.
TCCTCACATCGTTCTCCGATGTGCCGCACACGTTGCAGCACTTGCACTCGATGCACTGCCAGCGGTAGGTCTTGACGGCGGCCATCATCACCGCTGTGAACTGCAGACAGGTCGGGTGGCCTAGAAGAAACACAATAAACAGCGACAGAGTTCAATAAAGATCAATGCGATCTTAAACAGCAAGACTAGAGGACTGGGCAAGAGGTTCTGTTGTAGATGACTGATTGTAAAACAAAGTGTACCTGAGCGCCCGCAGTCGGAGCAGGACACCAGCTCCTCCGATTGGCCGGTCTTCTGGTTGAGGGTGGAGTCTCCCAGGCAGAAGTCACAGTAGTCGTTGGGCAGGGCCAGTCCGTTGGGACCCTTCTTAGGTGCTGAGAGAGACGAAGGGCAGGAAGAAGGTTGGTCAGCACAGAAACCACAGGTGTACCCCAGTAGTGTGACCTCCCTCTCA